>JXTB01000018.1:79235-178418 GCA_002914805.1 Parasponia andersonii
AAATGGAGTTGAGATATATATACCTTGATGATCCTTGCGACGAGACGAATCCAACGAGACCGGTTTGAGGCCGAAACGTGGCCGGAATCGTCGCCAGTGGCCGAAAATCCGATTCGGCCTCTTTCTCTTCTCCGACGACGGCGAGCTTCTAGGTGGCGTCTGGCGTTCGGGATCGGCACAGGTGCGGTGCTGGCGAGCCTCATCGGCTGCTCCTGCGGCTGGGCGACGGCGAGCGGTGGTTCTGCGGCAGCTCGGCTGAGAGAGAGACGAGGGAGAGAGAGAGAGAGGGAGGTTTCGGGGGAGGGAGGAGAGAGAAGAGAGAGAGAGAGGAGAAAAAGATGTGCACGTGGCCCCTCTTTATTGGGCTGTGCAATTTTTCAAAAATTGCACATAAGTCCCCAAATTTTCAAATCTCTATCAATCTAGTCCTCCAAAATTTGCAATTTAGTCCATCTGAACAAAACTTTTGTAAATTAGTCCTCACAATATTTTATCCGAAAAATTGGTAAAATATCCAAATTACCCTCGAAAATTCCAGGTTTTTACAATAATTAACTCTACTCCCTGCATTCCCATGAAATATTTATTATTACAATCGTTGACTATAGAATTCTAAAGTAGAAGTTCTGCTTCAACTTCCAATAACGGTAGAAACAACTCAATGAGACTGCCATACATACTGTTAAAAACTTCAATCAAGGTCGTTGGTTTTGACTTAGAGTAACCCAGTAACTGTATTGTCATCAATCCTGAGGACAAGCTTTTGTTGTGTCAAAGGCGTCTCGTGCTCCATGCACATCTGTTTCCTTGTTTTCAAGTAAGATTTAACCGGTTGAACTAGAAAACTTTGAATGAGATCATAAACAATAGGGAGTTTTATTTAAGAAAAAAAAGAAGACCCCAATTGAAACAAAAAAAAAGGGAGGTAACTTGAGGACCCCAATCGCTAACCATGGATCAAACACATCAAAATGCGCTCGATTCAAAGAATCCAATAGTAATCGAGCAGGCACGACAGGCAGGCAGCAGCACTGGACGAGCCTCAGCAGGCGCCAACTCACGAGCCTTCTTCTGTAAATAAACATTCGCTATAGATTTGCTTTTTTCTTTGTCCTCTTCTGCGATATGTTGTTCTCAAATTCTTCATTAAAGTCTTATGATTTATGAATATCAAACCATTAAAAGAAAACCCAGAATCTAAGTTTACAATGAAGGATTAAAGGAACACCAAACTTATATGAGAAAAATTTTATCTCTCTTCTCAAGAATCGATTGAAATCAGAGGAAACAAATGGTAAATGCAATCACCCATACATGAGCTTGCTAACAAATTGATTGTAAGGATTTTTTTTTTTTTTTTTTATTGGGTCAAGAAAAATAAAAATAAAAAATAAATAAAATTTCCGATTGATACACGGACTAGTTAAGAATGTTGTCGATGGTCTGTATTAGAGCGAACTGGAAGAGAGAGTATCAATACAAAACTCGACCAAAAATATTTTTTTTAAAAAAAAAAACGAAAGGAAAAAAACAAATACAATTAGTTCCGGAAGCTTTCTATCTAATTCTATCCGGATATAACAAAGAGAGATCAGGGATGAAATAGAACGGGGATGGGAGATAGATCAGGGAAGAGGAAGGGAGACCATCAGATTTTCATATAAAACATATATATATATATATATATATATTTCAAAATGGAAACCTTAGCTGCAAAGTTCCACAATTCTGGCCGCCGGAGTTGAAGATTAGATGGGGCAGCGGAATCTGAACATCGAAGAGGAAAAGACGCAGACTCGATTAGGAATCTACAGTACACACTATTTCTGTCTTATTTTAAAATTAATTAAAAAATTGAAACCATCCGTTGAGAGAATAAACACCTTTCCGTTAATTTATCTACATATTATTCCCTCTCCAATGTGGGGTCCTATTTTCACCATGAACCAATAGCAACATTAAGAGTTAGAGAGAGTATTAATGCTCCAAAAAAGAGGGGCGTATTGTAGAAGCTCCCAGAAAAGAGAAAAAAAAAAAAAAAAAAAAAAAAAAAAGAAAAGCTGGAAAGCAGACAGCCCGGCGATACATATATCGTCTAGTAATTTGTCTGCCATCCGATGTGGGATTTTAAAATTTTGGAACTCTGCACTCGGATCCACACATATACTTGGTTTCTTGTACGGACTCTCTTGCTTCCGCTAATTACTAGTCAAGTAGAATGCTAGATCTGATCCTAAATCTCCTATGATAATCTACAACTCAACTAACTCAAATTGTCGCGATCTATCTCCTACTCCAGTTGTTACACATTTCATTTGACATAAAAGCCCTCTTCTGCAACCGAGGTCTGATAAATCCATTCTGTTTAATAAAAAAAAAAAAAAAAGGTTTTAAAGTGGCAAAACATCCCTCTCTCTCTCTCTCTTCATGGGGGACCTAGGCCTTAGTGCAGCAGAGAATGGTGGTTGGATTGGGTAGTAATGCTCACCGTTACTGGATCATCCCTAGTCACTTTCAAAGACTTCTTCAAACTTATACCATTCATTTCTATTCACGGTAGCTTTAACAGCTAACTGTCCACTTTCGGTATTTCTTCTCCAGACGGTTCATTATCCTTAAATGTGTTGTCTCTGTTATTATATAAGAAAAACAAAACAAATTGGACCCAAAAAGAAAAAAGCAGACATAATTGTATAATTATTAATTGGAAAAAATTAGCTCCAAATAGGCCTACATTTAAGTTGAGCTCTGAAACTTTTATTAATTTCTGTAGCTCAACAGACACCTGCCCTTGTGTCTGTACTGTGTTTTACATAGTATTTACTAAAAAAGCGAAAAGAGTACGTTTATATAATTAATGCGTTACCATTTGTTTGAAAGTGAACCCTTTGAGTTTTCTATGTTTTGGACAAGGTATAGTTTATGCTATTGGTGGGAGTTTCTCTATGTTATTGTCTTGTTTCACAACCACGAATAACGAGGGACGTGGGCACCAAAGAAAATGATTTGCTTCCCTCAACAAAAAGAAAAAAAGAAGAAAAGAAGCCATTGAGATTTGAGAACCATGCATTTTTTAAAGAAATGTTTTTATCCATTTAGAGAACTCTATATGCTGAATTTGATTATGTAGCATGATAGAGAAAGTTGGTCTAGGGTTTTCCTTATAGTAGTGGACGAGATTGTACAGCCATATATTATCTTAGTGTTGGCTCCAATCTGTCCCCTGGTCTACAACTATGCTATGCTTAAATCCACCGGAGATGGTAAAAGGCAACCAACCCTCTTAATGGCCTAACTACTTCGAATATTCCTAAAAGTCTCAGTAAGGAGCCTATAGGCATTATGATGGAGCTTATAGTTAACCATCAAATGATTTTATGAGCCTATATATATATATCTGATGTTGATTACCTCCTTATGAACTAACATTGTGAAAGCTTTGTGGGCAAAAATGTATAGCAAATTAGTCCTTCCAGGATTTTTTAAGTCCACCATGGGAAGTAAAAATGTAACAAAAGAAACTCTTGTTCAAGAGTCCGGGGAGAGTAATCGGTGTGTCATTTTTCCAAACACTAATGTCAGCATGGTAGCCAAAACTTTGGAAAGAAAAGATCATGATTGGTACTTTTTCCTCCTACATATTTCTTTCCTTAATGTACTTGAAGGCATGTATTGCTGATAATATTATTGTAACTTAATGGTCATTTTCCTTTTGTTTGGTGCTTATCCTTTGTTTTATTCCATGCAGGGTTGTTCAGACAACAGTTCCAAGTGATTTGGTTGTTCAAATTGGAGATTCCAGCTTTCATTTGCACAAGGTGGGCTTAAATACTCTAGTGACTCTTTAAGTGAACATTACATGAACTATTGATCTTTGTAAGTCAAAAATGGTAGTATATCTGACTTGTATGAAACCTGGGAAGATTACTTAAGCAGCGGAACCGGGATCCGGATTTTAAGTATGGAGTAGACTCACCAAGACAATTTATTAAATTGAAAAAGTATTAGTAGAATTGGTTAGCATACTTACTTTTATTGAAAAGTAGTCACAGAGATGAAATCAGTCATAATTGAGTTAGAAAACAGATCAAGTTATCTAAGCTTTTATGTGGAGTCTAGAAAACCTTTGCAGACCAAAATGTTACATTTAGTTTTTTTCTTAAGCATAAAAATGCACGAAATTGTACTATTTGGTGATTGAGCTATGTTGCTCTACCTAAAACTTGTAAGGAAGTTTGATTGGTCTTTCAAGATGGTATGATGTAACTGTGATATATGAACTGCCTAACTTGTTTTTACACCCTCCTGAACAAGATTTTTTACATGAATAAAAAGAGATACCAGTCTTTAGGTCTTTAGAATTTTGATGTAGTATTTTGAGTTTCAGCTTCCTATGGTCTCAAGAAGTGGATATTTGAATAGACTGGCTTTTGATAGAAGTAATGGAGGCAGAGACACAATTCTCAAGATACCGATAGACAACCTTCCAGGAGGAGCCAAAATTTTTGAGTTAGTGGTTAAATTCTGTTATGGGTGGGAAGTTGATATTACGTCTGCCAGTGTTGCTCCTCTGTATTGTGCTGCTCATTTCTTGGAAATGAATGATGATCTTGAACAAGGAAATCTCATATCCAAATCTGAGGCATTTCTAAGCTTTTCGATATTTTCATCATGGAAAGACACATTTCGAATTTTAAAAAGCTGTGAACCCCTTTCTTCATTGCCCAAAGAGCTGCAAATCCTGAAGCGATGCTCGGAATCCATTGCATTGAAGGCCTGCACAGACCTTAAAGACTTCAGCTCTGGAGTAGATGGTCCACATTACTTTCATGCTTCATCAAAAAAGGTAGAGAAGTCAAAACTCGACGAGGAAGTTGACCATTGGTGGTTTGAAGATGTTTCATTGCTTAGAATAGATCATTTCATTGAAGTGATCCAATCCATAAAAGGTAAAGGGATGAAGTCAAAGCTTGTTGGATCATGTATAGCTCATTGGACTACTAAATGGCTCTCTAGGGTCAGTTTCATTGAGGTTGATAGACTGAGTCCCAAAAACATGACTTACCAATTACAAAGAGTCACAACAGAGTGTTTGATCAGAGTACTTCCAACTGAGGAGAACTCAGTTACCTGCAATTTTCTACTCCACCTTCTTAAGGCAGGTTTGGCAATGCATATCAGTTCTGACCTGTTGGAAACGCTCGAAAGAAGAATAGCTTCCATGTTGGAACAATGCCGTGTTCTGGACCTCCTGCTTAAGAACTTCGGAGACAATGACAATGTCCATGATGTTGGCATTGTTAACAGGGTGGTGGAAGTTTATGCTTCTCTCGATAAGATCGACCGCAGGCCAAAAATACTAGCTGTTGGGAGGTTGGTGGATGGTTATCTTACACTAGTTGCAAGAGAAGAGAACCTTAAGGTGAAGAGTTTCCAGTCACTTGTAGAAGCTTTGCCTAAAGACGCTCGGTTTTGTGATGACAACCTCTATAGAGCCACTGACTTGTACCTCAAGGTATAGATATATTTCCCCTTTTAAGTTCTGTCATCCATCAAGGAAACTTATTGTGATAGATAAGATTTATACATGAATTAGATGTAATCATCGTGTCTTATAGATTTCAGAAATACTTTTTCTTGAATTGCTTAATTCATTGTCTCATAACTCGATGTTTGCAGGCACATCCCGGCTTAACAGAAAAAGAAAGAACAAGCTTATGCAGATTCTTGGAATACCATAGACTATCGCAAGAAACTCGGGAGCATGTGATTAAGAACAACCGTTTGCCGCTAAAAATTGTGATAAGATTCATTCTTCTGGTGCAAGTCACCATGACAAGGTCAATGACAAGTATGGGATCAAATTACCAAAGAACCAAGACTCAGGCTTTTGTTAGAGCAAACAATAGAAGCCTAGGGAAAGGTTGGATGAATTCCCAAAAGGAAATAAGAAAGATGACAAAGGATGTTGAGGCCATGAAATCACAACTCAATGATCTTCAATTGTGTAAACTAAAGCTTCAAAGACAACTTAAGAGATGTATTGTTTGAAGATTTCACTGGTGAATCCAGAGAGGGGTTTTTGGTTATATTTTGTAAGCTTAATTTTTGCCATGTTGTTATAAGAAAAGTCCTATCTTAAATATAGTGTGTTAATGTTTTCTCAAGTTGACAAGTGATTTTGTGAAAAGCTGTGATCTAAACATTTTCTAATGTTATCTTTTTGTACTAAAGCATTTTACTTTCCTTCATTCTTTTTTATTTGTTTATTTAGTAGGGGTTAGAACAAGATTATTTTCCTACTTTTTTATTTTTAATTTTAATAAAAAAAGCCCAAATAGGAAAACAAAAATCTTCATTTTTAGTACTTGAAAAGTGTTGATAATTGGAACTGAATAAAAAAAACCATCACATTTTGTAAAACCCGGATTTTTGGGAGGGTAATTTAGACTTTTTACTAATTTTCTGGATATAATAATGGAAAGATTAATTTGCAAAAATTTTATACAAAAAGACTAAATTATAATTTTTGGGGGACTGAATTGATAGAAATTTGGGAACTGGGGACTTTAGTGCAAGTTTTTAAAAATTTACATAGTCCCCTACTTATCCCACGTGGGCTCTCCCTCCCACTCACACTCTCGCTCTCTCTCGTTGACGTTCTCCCTCCCTCGTTCTCTGTTCACTCTCGGCCGAAGCACCGAGGAGGCCGCGCTGCCATCCAGGTCACCGTTCGGCCTGCCAATCGCCAGGCGCGAGCTCGCCGTGCTACCAGGGTGCCCCGCCACCGATCCCGCGCAGCCGTCGGTCGCTGTTTTGCCGGAAACGCCATTGGAGTCGTTTCGGAGTTTTCGTCACTGACGACGATTCCGGCCACCATTTGACCTCTAACCAAGATTGTTAGATTCGTCTTGTCGAGAGAAAGCTCAAGATATATTTATCTTAGCCCCATACTACCCGAATCAAAAGTTATCATCTTTGGATATTTTGAGTTTAAGTTTGACTTTTTAATCCAGCCGTTGGATCGTAATTTTGTTGTCATTTTTGGATTGTACTCAGAAAATGAGGACGTTTAAAATATATATTGCCTATATTTGGTGATCGGTACGAAAATCAAAATTGGACAGCTAGGACTTACCTCGATTTGTATGCCACCAGTCCAGTGTAGGTCCGGACCCGAATTGGACAAGTTATATGTCTAACCTAGCTATTCTGGGTGCTAGAAATTTAGTGAAGAAGTCCATTTATGGATTTAAAGCTCCGTTGAGAAGTTGGTTTTTTGTAAGAGGACGATCGAGGGCTTGAAATTGGTCCCCGACCCTCCGGACGATCATCAACGACACCTTGAGGATTCAATAGTGTAGTATCACTATTCTTGTGACGTAGAAATTTGATTATTTTCATTTTATACTATTTTCGAATAAAACTTATTTTCTGCAACACATGAGAATAAATGTGGTTTTTTGAATTTTTTGAACATATGTGATGGACTGTGATGGTGTTTTATACATATATATTATACTGTTCTGAGGATTTTCTGAGTGCAGGTTATTTTGGGTATATCAAAAATAGGGCTGTTGTGCTGCCCATTTTTCTATAAAAACCTAATCTACTAATTTTCTTGAAAAACTAGAGCACGATTATTTCGCACTTCAATTCTGTGTTGCACGTGTCATATAATCATACATGAATACCGTGTTAGCATCGTGAGTTTACAGTGTGGCGTTACGTGCCCCACCGTCGGTATAGAGTCCGTAAACCCACACAGGGTTTTGTTACTTCTGATTACCTCTCCATTTGGCAAGTGTAGGCAATTCGATTGCACCTCCAAGTTTGGTAGGTGACACATGGGTATCCCTTCCGAGTATAGGCTTAGGTGCTAGGCAAACTGTTATGTACACTTAGTGCCATCTTCCTGGGTTTCCACAGATGAAAGGATGTGAGCTCATGGGTATAGGTTAATTTGTGTCATGTGCATATGGATTGATGGTTTTGCTCATACTACTTTATATACATATATATATATATTTATATACACGTGGATTTCTAGTTTGAAGTATATATATATATATATATATATATATATATATATATATATATATATATATATATATATATATTGGATTTAAACTAACCATGCAGGAGCTTTCCATCACTAAAATATTTTCGATCGAGATAACTATTTTTCCTATAAGGCATTTTATGCTCACTCCCTTCCTCCCTTCCTTAGGTGGTGTCCAGTGCGACTTTGGAGATTAAGAGGAGTAAGAGGCCATCGAGATTATAGTTCGTTATTTTGATAATACTTGAAGCATATTGTTATGATGTTTGGACTATTTGGGTTTTGTTTTATCATTGAACCAAGATTACTACATTCTATTTTTGTCTGTGAACTGATGTATATCATTTTGGTGTCTATTCTGACGTGGATGATGATGATGCTTGAACATATATTTGATTTACGTTCTTTTCGGCATTTATTCGATCTATGTTTAATGATGTATATGAACTGTGGGAGAGGTTCAGGGGATGTAATTTCAAATATTTTATCTAAAATGAATTGTTTAATAAAACTAAAACTTTTTAGACGTTTTTCAAATAAATCAAAGAATTTTTCATCTTTACGAAATTCTCCTTCTGTTACTAATCCGAATTTTGGATTATGACATCTTTGATCTTGAACTCAACCTTGATATAAAACCTCAGAGCCTGGGATAGATTTCTTGGGCATTATTGCAACAAATGTTCATTCGCACCTTGTCGTCCTACGATTTTGCCAATTTTGTAGTTTTTGTTGCTTTTATGAAAAAATGTCACTTTTCTAGGTAATTCGTATATATTTAATTATTTACTACCTTGTTAATATTGTCGTTTTCCGGATATGCTTCCGTTTCTGAAGACATGTCTCGATAGTGTCAATTGACAATGTCTTCATTTCCATGCAGTTTAAGGTTCAGGTTCAGAGTGATGCGGTCATTACAATATATCGTCGTTTTGAAATTTTTTTGTCGTTGTAAGACATGTTCCCGTTTGAAATCGTTGACGTTTATAAGATATTATATTGTCGTCTAAAATTATTGCTGTTTTTACGATATGTTGTCGTTTTATTATATGCATTGTTTTCCGTTCTTTTCAGGGTATTGTCGTTTTTAAGCTGTTGCAGTTTGTATGCGAATGAATGTCCTTCTCTTTTGTTTGCTCCCATAATTGGTCCGTTGTAATCATTGTCGTTTATTGGAAATCCTGTCGTTTTCCAGGTTTAGCAGTGAAAACACGAGACTATACGTTGAGTTTTTTTTGTCTCTATTTTTCTGGGGGAAAAAAAAAAACCCAGAAGGAGAAGAAGATTATTTGAACCCTGAAACTCTTTGGAGTGAAATTTTTTGCAAGAGAAATCAAAATGAAGGCGGAGGCGGAGGCGGAGGTGAAGGCGGAGGAGGAGAACATGACCACCGCCACCACCAGCTCTTCGACTTCAGAAGATTTCAATCCTTGTCCCATATGCCTCGGACCCTTCCTTCAAGAATCATACCTTGATAAATGTTTCCGTATGTATTCAACCAAATTCAGTTAAACCCTAAACCCAAATTATTTGACTTGGACATCAAGTTCAAAACTTTCTTTTTTTTTTTATATATATTTAAATTTTAACAAATAATTGAGGATTTCAATTCTTGATTTGCAGATAGGTTCTGTTACAATTGCATTAGGCAATGGATTAAAGTTGTTTCTGGCAAGCGCTCTTGCAAGTTTGCTTCTGTGACGTGTCCACTCTGCAAGGTTCACTTTTTTATTTTTCCTTTTTATCTTATTTATTTTATTTTTTGCACTTTGCTTATAAATTTCGGATTTTTTTCAATATTGTATTTTTGAGATTATTTGCTCTGATTTCTTTTACTTACAACCATTCGAGGGCTTTTCCGTGTATATATATATATATATGATCATATATAAAGATAAAAGAGCCCATTTTGAATTTTTGAGAGCTTTATAAAATGATAGTTGAATCATTTGTTCCACCATCACTAATTTGGAAAGTTCCCTTGATTTTGCATTGATTATAGACTTTGAACGTGTTCAGTGAGTAAATTCTGTTATTTGTAGCATCATTGTTGCTTATTTCTGTTTATTTTGCAGATAGAAAACTTTTCGATAATACATGGATTTGATGGAAGTTCTTTTCAACAGTCTTACGTTACTCAGGATTTTGAAAATGGGTATCATCTTCTGTATTTCCCTTTCTTTGACATTTATCAATGTTGTGAGGTTTCTTAGTTCAATGACATTTTTTAAAAATCTTTATCCTTGTATGCAGCTTTGTCTTAACAAAGGCACACAAGTACAGATTACAGTCATATTACACAGAACCAGGTATTTAGTTCTCATCATTTGATTCGTTGATCCAATATTGTTGCCTTTGTTCTGATCGATAATTCTCTAGTTAACTTTGTACTCAAGCAGGTTTCTTAAGTGACATTTTCAGTGTGTCACGCTATTGGAAATCGCATAAGTATCTTCAGCCAAACCATTGGCTCCATAGTTGGCTGAGAAGGGAAATTCAAGCCCTTATGCAGGTTTCTGAGCTAGTGACTTATGAACTTTCACAAGAATCTTTATTTTGTCATTGTCTCCCATAGTTCTAACTCGAATGAAATATTTTGTATAATATAGATTCGGCCAATTCTTCATGACTGACTGACTCCTTTTCTAGGAAGAAGATGTCGACATTGTTGTACACCACATAGTCGGCGTAATCAATTCCTTTCAGACAAAGTATTATTCGGTTGCTATTTGTATCTTAAATTATTGTATCAGTTGATCATGAAAAACACTTAGATTGTTTTATACACTGTCTTGAATGTTCCTGAGTCCGGGATTTCTGTAGGAGCAAACGAGAAGTGCAAAGAAAGACACCAGAGGCCAAAAGTGAAGAGTTCCGTTCATTGATATCGGATGCAGCTAGGCCTTTTTTAGCGGCAAGAACTGATCGGTTTGTCAATGAGGTGGAATTGTTTCTTGCTTCAGGTTTGACCATTGAAGCCTATGATGCTGTTTACAAGCAGCGCTTAGGTTGGAGTGCACCCAGGGTAACTGGTGAGAGTACTGAAGGAGAACTTAGTGAACAGAGGACTACAATTCCATATTTGTATATCTTTGATGAGGACTCTGATGAAACTGATTGAAAGTTCCGTCTAATTCTGTATCACTACAAGTGATTTTTGTTTTTTTTTCGTTCAATGTGATATTTCCTTGCAACCAGATTATCATCAATGTAACGATGTCTTTGGTTGTTTCAAAACCAGCATTGGGAGATACAGACGAAATGATCTTACACCGACTTGGACTATATATCTCTTGGTGTGATAAAAAACGAGCCATGTATGTGATAAAGTTGAATGTCAGGTGTAGAAAACGGAGTATCATTTGCAATCTGATTGAACCTCTCTGCCTATGAGTTCCACTTAGTTGCTTGTTGTTTCCAAAACTAACAAGTATTAAAAGGTTCAAGTTGCGGGTGATGTTGGTTCTTGTGGATGGGTATCTTTTCTGTTACGCTTAGAAGATTTTGCCTGTATTTTTCAGCCATAAATAATATCCACACGATTTTTCGGAACACTTGAGGATTGGCTAACAATCCATTTTCCTGCTTTACCCTCCTGAACTCTGACGCAGACCAGAAAAGAACACCCGTCATTAACAAAAAACAGAGGGACAATGTTGTCTTTCTGGGACACAAACAGATTACAACAGCTTCGTTTTTGTGCCTGCCTCGATGACGTCTCAGTTAGTCCAAAGTGAACATCAGTATATAACCCGCAGGTTGACGTGTTGATAAGCTTCACTCATATGACAGTGGCAAATATGGCAGCAGACTCGGATTATGGGGCTTTCATGGAGAAATTCCTTCTGCAGTTAGACTCTTCTGAACAACTTCCCCTGAATGCCCTCACTTTTGCCGTCAAAGACATGTAAGTCCCTCTATTACTATTCATTTAATTTCCTACTTTTTTCTCACTATTTTACGTTTTTATTTGATGGGTACATGAAAATTCATAATATCATATCTTTTATGCTCATATGTTCAATTTCTACGTTGGCTTTTTTCAAACTTCTTAGCCTTATGTTGTGTGTATATAATTCAGGTATTAGTGGCTTTGTTTTATCTGCATTCTTTCGACTCTCAAGGGGCTTCTGTGTGCCTAACACCTTTTTTTTTTTTTTTTTCAACTTGGAAATTCCAGATTTGATGTGGATGGATATGTTACTGGATTTGGAAATCCTGACTGGGCAAGGACTCACCCGGCTGCCACGTTAACGGCTCCTGCTGTTTTGACTATCTTAAGAGCAGGAGCCATAGGTGTTGGTAAAACTGTCATGGATGAAATGGCATACAGGTTGTATATATGGAAAAGTCAGGAAACGTATTATTAGTATTACTGCGTGGTTTCAGATAAACATAATCATTTTGAGGAAAAGAGTTAAGTGTATATGATTAGTATTATTGCGTCGTTTCAGATAACCCTAATGACTTTGAGCAAAAAGAGTTAAGTGTAAGTGTATAAACAAAATGATAAATCACGTGGTTTCAAAAGGCTATCTTAAACGTTAAAGGCTCCTAGTTGAAAAGGACCTCAGATTTTAATATTATATTTGATAGTCATACAATTTAATGGAGGACATATTTTGGCAGTATAAATGGAGAGAACAAACATTATGGCACTCCCAGAAACCCTTGTGCACCAGATAGAGTGCCTGGAGGGTCTTCTAGCGGATCAGCTGTTGCAGTTGGTGCAGGCCTTGTTGATTTCTCCTTAGGCGAGTTATTCTTACCTCTATCATCTTTTTTTTTGTTTCTTCTTGATTTATCATTTTCATCATTTCTCTTTATTACAGGAACTGATACTGGAGGAAGTGTAAGAGTACCTGCATCTTATTGTGGAGTTTTCGGGTTTAGGCCTTCTCATGATGTCATTTCTACTTCTGGAGTTACACCTATGGCACAAAGTTTTGATACAGTCGGTAAGGAAATAACAAGTTATGAATACAGTTGATATTAGCAACCTGGTCAAGCTGATTTCACGGTTTGCAAATTTTTTGGATTGCAACAAACAAACATTTTTTTTTCACCAATTGTTTTCCCCCCATCCATTTGGCTGAATTCATGCACTTGAATAATGTATATATACATGCGTACATTTATATGCATATATTTTTTGGGGGACGATGGGTGTTTTCTTATCCATGTTTTTGCTGAACTATCTAATACTTAACTCTTCTTTTGACACCAACTTCTGGTTTAGGATGGTTTTCTAGGGATCCGGTGCTTTTGAATAGAGTTGGGCGGGTACTACTGCAATTGCCACATCTAGAACCTATCAGACCCTCTCAGTTTATCATTGCGGAAGACTGTTTCCAGCTTTCGACTACTCCGAGCAATCAAGTGGTAGAAGGTCTTGTTAAATCAATAGAGAAGTTATTTGGAGGTAAGTGAATTCAGTTCATATGTAGAACTGTGGCCCTGTTTGACTTCGTTTTGGTTAATATGCTACCTAGACAAGTCTCTATATTTTTCTCTAGCATCAAATGACACAGCTCTGCTTGCTAGAGAATTGATAAATCACTTGAAAATGGTCATTTATGTTTATTTCTTGTGATGCAACACAGGAAAATTTGCTACGAAAAATAAAGATGAAAATTTTATTTGTATTTTGTCTTTATATTTCTCATTGAGTGAGATATCATTTATGCATCTGTACTTACTAATGCAGGTCATCTTGTAAAGAATGCCAGCCTTGGGGACTATGTCAGGGACAAAGTTCCAAGTTTGAAAAGTTTCCTCAATAAAGGAAATGCTGAAGAAGAATACAGCATACCATCATTGGCAGCCTTATCAAGTGCTATGCGTTTGCTTCAAAGGTACAGATTGTTCTATTGGATTCAATTGACTTTAATGATAAATTAAGGAACCTGCTACGTGAAATCTGGCTTGATTAATTTATGTGTTATTCTCAATCTCTACCATTTCTAGTGCAGGTATGAATTTAAAGACAATCATGGTGAATGGGTCAAAACAGTCAAGCCTGATTTAGGTCCTGGGATATCAGAACGTGTATGGGAAGCTCTTGAGACAACGGATGAAAATATTAATGTCTGTCGCTCTGTGAAGACTGAATTACGTGCTGCTCTCAGTGCTCTTCTTGGGGTACCATCTCTATCTCTAATCTTGGCCTTAAGCTATAGTTCTACTTCCACATTTTAGTACTGTAACAAAACAATCCCAGGCATAAAATTAATTTCTATAATCTTGTGCTTAGATATCCAGCAGCATTAAACTTTTAATGATGTCTTTGATCAAATTTCTCGTGGACAAATAGCATAAAAAGGCATTAGCCTTTCCGCGTAGCGCCTTGAACATGAATAATTTGGTATTGCTACTACTGATGCATATTAGGAATCAGGATTTGGATGGAAGAATATGAACCCTGCATTTGCCTCCTGCTTTGCTATTACAAGCGGCTCATAGCGAAAACAGGCACACTTATTTTGACTCATTACTTGTCTTCACCACTAATTTGGATTATTGCCAGGATTTTGGTGTCCTTGCTATTCCTACTGTTCCAGGACCACCACCAAAACTACAGACACCTGCAACGACACTGGAGGTTTTTCGTGCCAGAGCATTTAGCTTGCTGTCCATTGCCGGAGTATCCGGATTTTGCCAGGTTTTCTCTCTATTTCTCTTGTTTTTCTTCATGTATACAGATGTTTTCGAGCATATTCAATATATCAAGCATGTTACAATCTTTTCCTTTTTCAATCATTGGTTTTTTCCTGTGTACCTAATAGGTGAGCATACCACTGGGGCAGCATGATGACCTTCCTCTGTCAGTTTCCTTACTGGCAAAACGTGGCTCAGATGGGTTCCTGCTCAATCTTGTGGAGACCATTTATCAAACTTTCAAAGAACAGATTGTGGATACCCAACAAGATAGATAAGCCACTCATTATCGTCTCAGCCTTTTAAAATATACATATATATATATATATATATGCATTGACTCGAACTATAACTAAATACCATAACTCTCTAGCTGTAGTTCTTCCACAATAATGAAGTTTGCTGCTGCGCGTGTGAAAGAGAAATGACTCATTCCTCACTAAGTTGGCAAGTGAGTGATGTTTTCTTGTTGGATTGGGCTGAAAATATGATGGCCCAGCTGGAACTCCAGAAATTATGGGCCTTACTTCCCACGGAAATGGACCTGACTAATTGGGCCACAGTGACGGGCAATTTTGCAAAATGATGTCTTAGGACTGTTATATTGATGATCATTTATTAGTGACTAATTTAGAAGAATGAATTTCCGATTGGTGTAACCACACGTACTTTCAATATTAAGTTATAAAGTTGAAATCTCTCACCCGAAAGTCAAAAGAAAAAAACTATTGCGATTAATGGAAACTAACACTGTAATTAATATTATCCGCAAAATACTCTCTTGAAAATGTCCTTTTATTTTTTTAACTTGTTAAGGGCAAAAGAGAGAATGTGAAAAGCGAGTTCAACGGGGTGTGGTAGGTAGGCCCACCGCAGTGCCTCCTCGTTCAAAATAGTACTGCCAATAAATTCATTCAAAGATGCCAACTTCATTTTTGGCGTTTCCCCTAAAATTGATTTTCTTTTTGTCTTTTTGTCTTTTTGGTTAAATCTCCACTACTCAAAGCGAACGCCTCTTCTCCTCCGCGTGGAGAGCACGCTTCTATTATGCATATGTGACTTTCCTTGGTCAGTTTGCAATTGTTATAACAAAATTGAATCGTCGTTTGGTTACCGGGCAAATTGAGAAGCACGCGCAGAAAACCCGCGTAATGGATATATTTAGGGGGTTTTACTAATATTTATTATTTTTTAATGTGCTTAGTTTTCTCCGGCAGCTTACTTGAGTGGCTGCCCAATCATGACTAATGACTTGGTGTGAAGTGACTGACTATGCAAAGAAGAGTAAGCGAATCCTTGAAATCGAATTTGTTTGTGTTTCACATTCTTACTGTACACACTCTCTATAGAGGCCAAAGCACCTATTTATTGAGAAATTTTTCTGCATTTGAATCAGATTATCAGAGAGAGAGAGAGAGAGAGAGAGAGAGAGTTGTTATAGAAGTAGTCGTAGTACTAGTATGGAAGTGAAAGCTAGAGCTCCCGGAAAGATCATACTTTCCGGTGAACACGCGGTGGTTCATGGATCCACGGCCGTCGCTTCCTCCATTAACCTCTACACCTATGTCACTCTTCGCTTTCCCACTCCCGCCGGTAATCCACTATTCTCTTTTGATTAATTTAAATTTGGATTTGGGTTTTTGGGGAGCACTTGAATTTACACGAATGCAAGTTCTGGGATTTGGTTGGAATGATGATTGGAACATTCCCTTTTGAGCTCAGAGTCCCATCTTCGCTCGAATTTCTTGTTTTTATTAATTAATNTTTTTTTAAAAAAAAAATAATAATAAATGGCTTCTGTGTTGTTCATTTTGTGTTAGTTTGTTGATGTAACAACTGCCTCATGGGTTGGCTTCTATTACAATAGACCTGAAATCATATGCATACATTCGCATTTCATTCAATTTAGAGGTGAAAAAATAATAATAATAAATGGCTTCTTGTGTTGTTCATTTTGTGTTAGTTTGTTGATGTAACAGCCTGCCTCATGGGTTGACTTCTATTACAATAGACCTGAAATCATATGCATACATTCGCATTTCATTCAATTTAGAGGTGCCAATTGGTTTTGCTGGCCAAACTTACAATAATCATGTAGTTATAGTCATGTCCTCAGTACTTAGATAAACAAGCTTTGTAGAATGCACGATTAAAACTCATGCTGATGTTTTCTTTGCATCGAATAATTTATTGTCTAATTCAATAGAAAATAAATAAATAAATAAAGTGTTACTAATGGAGTCACTTAATTGTATTTCTCTGAGTAATAAGTTTTCTTTGACAAATTTCTTGTTTATTTCAGTGCGGCCCAGGTTGATGGTTTCTTATTGACTTCATTTGCTTTCCTTTCGTATGTAGACAATGATGATACCTTGAAACTCCAGCTTAATGATATGGCATTGGAGTTCTCATGGCCAATTGCTAGAATCAAAGAAGCACTATCTGAGTTGGGCATTCCTAATCCATCGACACCAGCCTCTTGCTCGATAGAGGCAATGAAATCGATAGCAGCTCTAGTTGAGGAACAAAACATCCCAGAGGCAAAAAATTTTCTTGCTTCTGGGGTATCGGCTTTTCTTTGGCTCTATGCATCTATTCAAGGGTATAAGTCCATTGTTTTTTATTGTGCTGTCGAAAACTTTCTCCTAGTTTAAAATTTTAGTTTGATATTTTGTTTCTTATTTTCTGTCTCAGATTTAAGCCTGCTACCGTGGTTGTTACTTCTGAGCTTCCTCTAGGTTCGGGTTTGGGTTCCTCTGCTGCAATTTGTGTTGCACTCTCAGCTGCTTTCCTTTCCTTTTCGGACTCGGTAAACATAGATTTGAACCACCAAGGATGGTTAGCATTTGCGGATGAAGAACTTGACCTACTAAACAGATGGGCTTTTGAAGGTGAAAAGATAGTCCATGGAAGGCCATCTGGAATTGACAATACAGTGAGCACTTATGGTACGTTATCTTTGAGCTGCACCTGAAAAGTATTTCTTCTTTTAATCGAAATTTTTTACTTTTGCCCTTTCTTTCCATATTTTGTCATCTAAATACATGTATGTCATTTTAGCTCCTAAAATGAGCGGAGAATTAATTTATCCGATTGGTTTACTTAGAATAATTTGTGAGAATATAGTCTTAACAAGAAGCTTTAAGTAACAGGTAAGAAGTATGTGTAGCTACAGGGTAGAAAGAGAGCCATACTTTTGTTTGTTGGACACGAAATTATTCGTCTCTTATCTATCAAATGTAGCAGGACAATCCATCTGGAAGTTCATATTAGTATACCTTGTGCAACAGGTAATATGATCCAGTTCAAGTCGGGTAATTTGACTCGCATCAGGTCCAATTTGCCACTCAAAATGCTCATCACAAACACAAAAGTTGGAAGGAACACTAAGGCTCTAGTAGCCGGTGTCTCAGAGAGAAGCTTGAGGCACCCAGATGCCATGAATTTTGTCTTTAACGCCGTAGATTCCATTAGCAAGGAACTATCGACCATTATTCAGTCTCCTATTGGGGACGACCTCTCAGTTACTCAAAAGGAAGAGAAGATAGAAGAGTTGATGGAAATGAACCAAGGTTTGCTACAAAGCATGGGGGTCAGCCATGCTTCGATAGAAACTGTTCTCCGAACAACATTGAAATACAAGTTAGCTTCCAAGTTGACAGGAGCCGGTGGTGGTGGCTGCGTTTTAACGCTACTGCCGAACTGTATCCTTTTGTTCTGTTTATGCCGCATATTTTCTAAGTTCTTAATATTTTGAATACTAAGAGCCTGTTGGTAACTCATTTGCTTTTTTGTTTGTTATTTTTCAAATTCGAACCTCACCCTCCCCCCAACCCCCGCCGGCGGAAAAAAAAAACCAAAAAAAAAAAAGTAAGAGAAGTTAACACGCAACCAAAATAACCTTTTGGTAACGTTCGTTTTCTTTGTTTTTCAAAAGTAAAAACCCAAAAAGTGTTGTCATGCAACCCGTGAGTAATTTAGATATGTACTTTTTCTTTACCAAGTACTTCAGATCTTCTTTTGACCTTAACCCATATATCAGTGTTATCAGGAACAGTTGTTGATAAAGTGATCTCCGAGCTCGAGTCATGCGGATTCCAGTGTTTCACCGCTGGAATTGGAGGGAGTGGCGTTGAGATTTACTTGGGTGGCTCGTCCTGATTTTTGCGGCCATCAACTAATAATCGAGCTGCACAATTTGCTGCTGTCTGTCTCGGCTTTCTGAGTTGTCTGTACATTAATCATGTTACTGCTACTTTCCACTGGAATTAGGTTAATTTAAACACCATTTTTCTGGTTTTCCCATCTGCTTCATTAACAAGTTTTGGTTTAAATTATTTTTGGGTTCAACTTCGCGTCCTAGAAAGATTCATTAAGAGATGACGAAGCTACAAAATGCCATTAGGGATGATATTGTGGTATTAACGATGCTTGCTTGAACCGATTGGCAGTCTCATCTTATGGTGTTCAAGATTTGAAAGATTTTTGAGTATCCAAAATAATTGACCCTATTAGTTGTTCGAGGAGAAAGTCGGAAACATCACTAATTATGTAGTAATTATTAACATCTTCGGCCACAACACCTCATCTTTATTTTCTTTTTCTTACAATATATATATAGGTCTTTACTTTCTATTTCTTACACACACACGCTCCTTATATAATATATCGTATATGTTTCGTATATGTTTATATACTCAACATCAAAGCAACTGAGACTTGTTTATGCATGTACATAGTTTAGACGCTTTACAGACGACTCCATACTTTCATTGAAACACTAGAAGATGGTACGACTTCATCAGACACACACCAGCATAAGATGGAAACGCACTTTAACCATTAACTATAGCACCACCTGCCAAAAACAAAACCAAACAATGGAAAGGATAAGTAAGTTATAACAGCCGAAACAACTTACTTGGCACATACATTGTCTCGTAAGTAACTCACCATTAGGGTGAAGGACTTGGCCGGTCATATAAGAGGAGCAATGGTTGCAGGCAAGGAAAACATACGAGGGTGCAACCTCAATAGGCTGGCCAGCTCGCTTCATCGGAACTTCAGAGCCAATCCGTGCCGTCTCTTCCTCGCTGAAAGTGGCCGGAATCAATGGCGTCCATATTGGTCCTGGAGCTACGCCATTAACGCGTATTCCTCTGTTTACAAGCTGAAGTGCAAGTCCCCTGGTGAACGCCACAATGGCACCTTTTGTGGCAGCGTAGTCCAGCAGCTCTGGACTCCCCTTATATGCTACTATGGAGGTCGTGTTGATTATGGTACTCCCTTCTCTCATGTGCTTCATAGCATGCCTACCATAGAAAACAAAATATCATCTTCTCTCGGATGTTATAAGTTAGTTATACAAAATAGCAAGTATAAGCTAGTGCACTTCTGAGTCAAACCATATGATCTGATGAACATCGGACTCGTTTACCTGGTCATGAAGAAATGGGAGAAAATATTAGTCCTGAAAACCCTCTCAAGTCTTTCTTCAGTAATCTCCTCGACAGAGCTCGCCTTGTACTGCTCAGCGGCGTTGTTAACCAGAATATCTATACGGCCATAAGCGTTCACCACCTCATCCACCACTCTCTTGCAATTTTCGTCGTACCCCAGATCAGCCGCTACTGCTATGGGATCTTTGGCATCTGGGGTCTTTGATTCTCCGAGTATTCTTAGTGTATCATGAGCGTCTTTGTCTTCTTGACCCTTCACGTATGTGAAGGCCACGGTTGCGCCCTCTAGAGCAAAGCAATGACTCACAGCTCGGCCAATCCCAGAGTCTCCGCCAGTCACCAACGCTATCTTGCCCTGCATGAATTCTCATGCTACTTTTAGTCCCATTAATATAAGGGTACATGATACATATATATATATATATATATATATATATACTGTATAGGAAAACTTAAAGCGGTTCTGAAACAAGGTTAGAATTTAACTACTTGGAGCTTATTTGAGGGTCGATAATGTTGGCTTGAGAAAGCAGGGGTAGGTTCCATAACATGCTCTTTCCCTGGCTGAGTTTCTTGCCTCTGAGGAGGGAATTGCTGCTGCTCACCTGAAGCCATTCTCTGAAACACTAAAAGAGGACTCTTCGGGGTCCTGTGATTACTTTTAGGGAACCAGGTTAAAGCTCTAGTTGACAAGGCTCTTGAAGATAACACCAACCTAGCAAACATATAAAGGTGGACTCTTATAGTGATAAGTGTCCCGTGAATTTCTCCTGGTTAGGGATTGAGATATACACTTTAAATGGAAAACGTTCTGTGACGTGGCAGAAGAGCCTGTCCACGTGTCCAGTCGTTTGCATGCAGCTGACACATCACTGCAAAGGGACTGTCTTGTTTTGATTATGATGAGCCAGGTTGCCACGTTGGGAAAGGGCCATCTAGAGTACTCATCCACAGAAGCTATGGAATTGGACAGTACAGGAAGCACACCCGGTTCTAGCTATAAGCCAATATTTCAAGTATTCCCTCGCTTGTCAGCTTGTGGTCAGTAGGTCTCATAGTGTTCTTATATATGTACTGTCAATCTGATATGATTGCATTAGTCAAGGTTTAGTTAGAGGCTTAGAGCATTAATATAAGACGACGTGTAGTTATGAGTTAAAGGAATTGTGTTAACAAATGAATAATCCTGAAGTGCTGTCTCCTTTATCTCTCTCTGAAATGAGAAATACATTAATTATCCTAAAATTGAAATCCACAGACTAACAATATAGACCATAGCAGCCTCTACGTGAGCCTTTATATATTCTCCCCTGGATTTTGGCCTTTTTTTTTGTGGCGCAATTTCCTTCGACTCCATATGTTTTAACATGGCTAGTTGAGTGGTCTGCAATCTACATGATGTTAAATTTGAACAGTAATATTTTATAAGATATCCTAGCTATAAATGAATAAACCTAAAACTTGTTACTGAACCTTCAAATTCTGGATTGCTATATAGAAGGTTACATCAGGCTATTGAGAAATCAAGTGTGTTATTTAAAGATTGGTTTACCTTTCAATTTTCTTTTTCTGATATGTTCATAGTATTTCATTTACTCATAGACTTGCTGTTCTAGAGTTATTTGGACTTGTTCTCCTTTCTCCTCCTTGTTTTAAATCTCATGAACCTCCTCCTTACATTTATTTGCTTGCTTAGTTCTGACCCTTTGGCTCCTCTAATTTTCGCGCTGGTCCCCTCTTGTTCTGCTGTTGAATACTAGCCAAAGAGTGAATGTAGAAACATATAATTCGTCCGAATCTGGAACACAGTAAGGACCTAAGCAAAGGTTACTAATTGGATAAGGCAGTATCCAATTACAGCCCAACTAAAGGTAATAATGTACACCTTTCGAAAGCCACTCCACCTTATTAAATTCAGCGACTTTTTTTCTTCCCTTTTTTATTATCCCCACCTTCTGTTTTTTCCAGAGTTGGGTAGTTGAAACAGAGATGAGTCCATATTTTTCTCTTAGCAGGGACAAAACACCAATCATGGTCTTCATTTTATGCAACATTCTTTTAGGGGTGAAATCGCAGGAAAATGGTAGCATAAGATTGATCACTCCTTCTAACTGGAATAAATCATCTGTCTTTTGAGTGAAAATCAAACGCAACGCAGCTGTGCATATATCAGTCTAAACTAAGCTACCATGTTCGACTATATGGTTTAAAATTACGCGTTATATTGGCACCCAACTTCATATGTTACTATTCATACTTGGTTAAAACTAGAACGGTTGGATCATAATCCGCATTAAAAATTTTGGTTGCACGAAAATAGTACTCGAAGCTCTCATGTTCACGTCAACACGGGTATTTTTATTTTTATATGATACTCAAAAAGTACAACCAGATGTATTTGCAAGCCGCAGTAGATGGCAAGACGCTATATAGCTTAGCACCTTAATGCCCTGTAGTACTCTAGTCAAAAACAGTTGACGATCGAGTTACATTATACCATTCCACAAGACACAAAAACCAGCAAAGAAAAAAGGAGGAATCCAACACTTGACTTCAAGCATTCACAATAGTCCCACCTGCAAATACCAAAAACAAAAAAGTGAACTATATGAGGTAAACTTGATATAATTTTGTCCACAGCACCGAAATAAATGATTTAATTCAATCACAAAGGATAGTACAAATGTTATACATTATCATATAGAGACTCACTATTAGGGTGGAGGACTTGACCGGATATGTAAGAGGAGCGGTGGTTGCAGGCAAGAAACACATACGAGGGTGCAACCTCAATAGGCTGGCCAGCTCGCTTCATAGGCACTTGGGAGCAAAACTGTGCCGTTTCTTCCTCACTGAAAGAGGCCGGAATCAACGGAGTCCATATCGGTCCCGGAGCGACACCATTAACGCGAATTTACTCGTCTACAAGCTGAAGTGCAAGTCCCCTGGTGAAGGCAACTATGGCGCCTTTAGTTGCCGTGTAGTCTAGCAACTTTGCGTTCCCCTTGTATGCATTCACCGATGTTGTGTTGCTTATGGAGCTCCCTACAAAGCATGCCTATAACAGCATGAAAATCCCATATCAAATTGGAGATCAAAGATTCAAAATGCATAACAACAATTAGTTGTGTCTTTTTTTGAACTATAGTGGCTAGTAGTACTTTTAGTCTTAATTACCTGGTTAAGAAGAAGTAGGAGAATACGTTAGTCCTGAAGACTCTCTCAAGCTTTTCCTCGTCAATCTCTTCAATCGTGCTCGCATTGTACTGCGCGGCGGCGTTGTTCAACGGGATATCTATCCGGCCATACGCGTTCACTACTTCATCCACCACTCTCTTGCAATTCTCATCGAAACCCAGATCAGCTGGGACAGCAATGGGGTCCTTGGCGTCCAAGGTCTTCGCTACTTTGATCTCTCGGAGTGTGTCCTGAGCATCTTTGTCCTCTTGACCCTTTACGTATGTGAAGGCCACGGTTGCTCCCTCCAGAGCGGCGGAGTGGCAGACGGCTCGGCCGATCCCGGAATCGCCTCCAGTCACCAGCGCTGTCGTCCCCTGCAGTTTTTCACACGTTGGTTAATTTTTCTTCAACAAAGCATGCATGGCTTTGAAATTGATCAGTGTCTAGAAATTTAAGTACGTAGAATCATGCAATAGAATAAGTGATGTTATAAGAAGACTTGGGAATTATATGATATACTCGGAGCTTATTAAAAGGCTTGTATTCTGGGGATGTGAACTGAGGGTTGGGGTCCATGGCATGCTCTTTTCCAGGCTGAGTTTCTTGCCTCTGAGGAGGGAATTGCTGGCCTTGTGAAGCCATTCTCACAAATACTCTAGTAGGACTCTGTTGGGTCACGGAGAAAAGTTTCGGAAGAGAGAATTCCGATGGTTTTTGAGGTAGGTTTTGGCAGAAGACAAAGGAAGAGTTCTGATTGGCAAGGCTCTTGTGAACAACACTCTACAAAGCATAAGGTGGATCCAAGTAACGGTGCTCTGAGAAATTGTAGTTTTAGCAAGTTTTATATAAAAATTTGGTGTTGGATTAAGGTCTGTAACGTGGGCCACGTGTCAGAAACAGGTGTCCAAGTGTCATTCTGTTGGAGCGGACACGTAGTCTTATGCTGAGATGATGAACCGGGTAAAAGGAGCTTTTGGGGACATCCCTCTTGGAAGGAGTCTCAGCCTAGGCCATGGGTGGCTATCTTGTTACAACTTACAAGAGAAGTATATTTTGTCTTATCCTTTCTTATTGATCTTGTTCCTTATGTAATTGTTTTGGAGCATTTTTTTTGGGAATAAAGGCATGGAGTTAATTAATTAATTGAACAATTAGCCTCCAAGATATGTGATAGTACATGCTTTGCATGGCAGCCACGTGCACTGCCAAGCAAACTGATACCTGTTAGGTTTGTCGATCACTATTCCTGTTGTCTAAACCAGCAAACAAACACTTGGAAACGCCCACAACGCGCTGGCAATGCAAAACGAGAATTAGCCGATTCATTAAATAAGCTCCAATATCTCTGTTTTCTTTACTTGGGTCTCAATTCTCTCAATCTCCTTTGATAACGGTTCTCTGTCTTTTGGTCCTGAAACAGTATGGCGTCTTTCAAACTCAGCTGCTTCTTTGTGCTTGTTCATGTCTCTCTCTTGCTTCCGAACATGGTACTTAGCAATGGTACATACTTTACTGTGTATCTACTTTCTTCCTCTCTGTCTGTCTTACAAGTTTAGGCCATAAATGTTACTGTTTTGCGCTGAAATAGTACTTTGTTTGTAGTAGAAGAGTATATAAATGTTAAAGAGGAGAATAATTTAAGCTGACTAGTATTTAAAAGATTTCTCTGAAGTCTCTACATAGTAGAAGTTGTTGGATGAATGCACATATTAACATTTTCTTTGTTGTTACCAATTCAGACCTTTTCAAAGTACTTTTTGGTTGTTGCTCTATTTCATATGTAGACATGCAGAGCCTACTATTGACAATAGCGTATGGTTCACGAAAATAATCTCTACTTGTGTGTATATTCTGAACATCACCCTAGAGGCTATTCGCTGCATGATCATTTGGGAAGAGAAATTTCTTTTATTTTTAGTATGATAATACATAAAATGACTGAAATAACAGAATTGTAAGTATACAATAATAAGACAAATTTAGGCTTAAAACGAAATGTAATTAAAGATTCTGACAATCAACAAACTCGCTATTCTGCATCTTTATCTGCATGCGAGTATATCTAGCTAAATTTGTTTTCCTATGCTGCTAGAAAAAATAGATATGTAACTTGCTCACCATTTTAGACCTTTTTGCCCCTTGGAAATAATTTTCTTTGCTAACTTAGTGACAGGACGGTGTTAATGGCTTCTAAACAAGTTAATTTCGTATGACTGTTGTACAGCTTCTGAAATTCACTTATTAAATCCGCAGATGATGAGGACAATCTTCTTCAAGGCATCAACAGTTACAGGCAGTCCCTAAGGTTGCCACAGCTCGCAAAGAACGGCAAAGCAGACTGCCTTGCTGCCGAAATGGCTGATGAAATTGAGGACCAACCTTGCACCACCTTGACTACCGGTCCCAACATTGTGCCCAGCACCCAGACCCAACTCTCCGATTACCCAAAGCTATTGAAGAAGTGTGGAATCAATGTGAACACTACAACAGATGGGGTGATACTCCCAGTTTGTGTGCCCAAATTGGTCCCAACCCTGGTTCTTACCAACTACACACACACTTCATATGCAAAGTACCTCAACAATTCCAAGTACACTGGGGCTGGGGTTGGTTCTGAGGATGACTGGATGGTGGTTGTTTTGAGTACAAGCACTACTGCCGGAAGCTTTTCTAGGGCTGTGTCTTTAGTTTCCCAGATGGGTTTTGGTCATTACTTGCTTTCCTTCATTTTATTGTTGTCACTGCTTGTTTTAAGCTGAAGTACACTTGTGTTGTCTCTGTCTTTCTTTTTTACATGTTGCATCTTTTTAGTAACTTTTGGCTGTGTAAATTTAGTCTGTAACTTTTGAAAGACCGGATTCACTAAAGCTTGTCTCATTTTTCTTTCTACATTTTTTGTTGATTAAAGTTTGTGGTAGATCATATTAAAAGTTAAAACTCATAGACATCAGCACCACAGTTTCAACAAAAAATTACTATACAAGATGATTTTCCTGGTGAAAAATCCACCTTCTTAATCAAAATGTGGGTACAATCTGGCATGGGATTATATTAATCCCAAAAAGTGTAATGAGCAAAGATGGCATATGGAATCACCTCCACAACCAAGATAACCCGTAAGTAAGCAAAGAATTGAAACAGAATATGTAATTTGAGCGCAAATAGGAGAATCTTCAACGAGAAGTTCTTTCTTTTGTTCTCTCTCTTCTGGCACTCTGTATAAATTGGTCACATCACAAGGGAATTTGGACAGTAAGCATAGAGTGGAGGCTCTTTGGACAGTAACCATGGCCTTCTCCAAGCTTAGCCTATTCCTCTTTGTACTTGCTTCTGCCTTGCTCTTGCATTCTCATCCAGTACAATGTAATGGTAATGTTATTCCTTTTGCCTCTATTCCATCTCTTACTTCGTTTGAGATTTAAGTGGTCGAGTTCGGTGTGTTTTTCAGCTAACCTGCTCCATTGTTGGTTGTTGTTGTTGTTGTTGTTGTTTTATTTTTATTTTTATTTTTCATACACCTTTGTGAAATTAAGAGTCTAAAAGTAAGAGCCTGAATGTGTTTTTTACTTTTATGCAAAATAAAATGTATACTTGCAAATGCATTTATCAATTACCACTTATAGTTCTTTTGTGCACATTTCAACCTTAACTTCAACATGTTAGAATCTTTTGTCTTAGAGCAGGAAAGGAGCCAAGTAGTATTTTAATTTTCTGTGAGTATCTAATATTTAAATTCTTCAATTTGTAGTACATTTACACACATGACAAAGTTAATTACCAAATCCAAGAATCAAAACCCAACTTTGTAATGTTCCACTTGTTAATTAATATTTGTCTAGTAACACAAGTTTATGGGGGCTTTTAAGGTTGATAATTGAGAAAGTGACTAGAAAAACAGTTATTAGATATGATTTTTCACCTATTTTTCTCAACTTTGTCCATAAATAACCGAAAAAAAAAAAGGGGGGGGGGGGGGGGGTCGGAAACTTCATAAACATTCCATTCTCCAACTTCTTTATAATTTCCAGTCATAATTCTATAATTTTTTCTAACAATGTGTAAAATTGAAATAATTACAGGAAAAGAAGACGGTCTATTCCAGGGGATCAACAATTACCGGAAGTCGCTAAACGTGTCGGAGTTGAAGAAGAACGAGAATGCCGACTGCCTGGCCGACGAGATCGCCGACGACCTAGACGACTATCCCTGCTCCGGCGCCGAGGAGTTCGCCGGCGACCCCGCCCGTACGGTTCCGAGGCTCGTCAACTTCCCTAAGCTCGCCAAAAAGTGCGACATCGAGGTGAACACCACCATGGACAGCATCATACTGCCCGTCTGCGTCCCCAAACTGGTCACCGAGCTCGTCCTCAACAACTTCACCAAGTCTCCGTATAAAAAGTTCCTCAACGACTCCAAGTTTACCGGCGCCGGCGTCGGCTCCGAGAACGACTGGATTGTCGTCGTGCTCGCCACCGATAAGCCCAGCGGGAGCGTTTCGGGTTCAGCCGCTTCTTTGTTTGCGTTTGGAATGGTTCAGTCCTCGGTGGTGTCGTTTTTGGGAGTGCTTCTAGCTTTGTTGTCGTTCTGATTGTTTCGTGTCGTTTCTTCTTCTTCTTCATTTTTTTTTTCTCGTCGCCCGATTTAAGTGTCGTCTGGTGGATTCATGATTGTCGTTTTCGAATCTGCAAGGGATTTAGATAGTCGAGAAAGTGTGTCGTTTTTCTTTTAAATGATTTTTGTAATGGGTTTTTAATTGTGAAATTGTGATTAACATTTTATGAATAATGCTATGCAAGAGCAATTGATTTTTTTTCCTTGTTTTTATTTATTTAAATGTGAAGGGGACTATTGGCTTCATGAAGTAAACCGGAAAAGCATGGCTTTTTTTTTTTTTGCTCCCGACTGTAAAAGCATGTTTGTAATGCTTGTTAAGTACACAAAGCATACTGCATGTGGCTACGTGTCTTACAAAATTGACACCTAATATATTCATCGCATGGGTGCTTAAACCATTCCCTTATAATTTCCTATAGATTTTTTAATAAAAACATGTTATGATGAGAAAATAATAATAATGGGGTTTATAACTGAAGTGTCGGTGTCGACTAAGTAATCATTTAGTCACCTTTGATGGACAATTTGATTAGTGCTAAGAATTCGTGTTTTTGTATCGTGCTCGAATTGACACAATTACGACATGATAATATTTCAATTTAAATACGACATAATTAATAAATATATCAAAAATTTAAACTCAAATACAACACGTGTAATACAAAATGATACGTGTAACTTATTTAATAAATATGTAATGTATCATATTGTGACATATTTGAGACGATTATTTTAATTTAATACGATTATGCACTAATTAATTCAATTTTACATACGTAAATATATTTAAAATTAATCAAAATTATACGTAAATATATTTAAAATTAATCAAAATTAAATTTAAAATATTAATAAATGTGTCATATTACTGTCGTATTGACACTACACGAAAACGACACATTTAATTAAATGGGTTATACATGTCATTTTTGGATTAAGCAAGTTAAATCGAAACCCATCTTTTTATTATATTTGTTACATGTGTCAACCCAAAATTGACACAAAAATTAAATAGATTACCCAAATTCATTAATTTATGTCGTTTCCGAATTATATCGCCATGTCGTCTAAAAAATTGTCGGTCCTATGTTTGATGGACAACATCACTTCAGTACATATCTAGTTTTTATGAGTAATAAAAGGAGAAAATTAGGCACTTTTTAGAAAAAGAATTAAAAAAATTGGCTCAGCCTTTTCTAGATTTGGTGTCGCATGTCTTAGAAAATACCATTTTTTTAGAAAAAAAAATCGAAAAAATACCATTTTTTAAAATAGTAACTAGTAACCGATAACTAATTTTCAAGCACCGATAACTAGTAACCAAAGGTACTCACTCATAACTAGTATATAATTAGTAACTGGTAACGAGTAACCTATTTTTAAAAACTAGTAACTACATAACATTATAAAAATGGTATTTTTCTATAAACTTTTTTAAACGTGATATTTTTCTAGAAAAAGAGTACTAGAACAGAAAAAAAAAAAACTGACCAGCCATATTTTTGTAATTCTTTTTGGTTTTGTTAGGTAAAAGTGATAGAAACCCTAACAAGAGTGGACTAAAGTATAGTGTCCAATACCACATAAGGTATAATTCTATTCCCAAGTGATTATAATCAATAAACAGAGTTTCGTTTGAAGTATAATTATAATCAACCTGTAGTAGATCGACACATCATGTGATGTTGAGCACCACCTCTTAGTATTACCTAAGTAATAGAATTGTTTAGAAGCTAATAGTGGGAATAAAACATCACTATGCAAATATCAATACGTGTGTATTTGACCACTAAGTACAATTTACAAATAATACCACAAATTAAACTTAATTACTCTTCCTTTTTAGAAGATTGAGGTGTCCGACATCAGAATTAAAAAATATTTTTTGTTCTTAAAAATAAAAAAAAAAAAACTATTTTCTGAGAACAAATAAGAGTGTTTGACATTGTTCTTTAAGAACAATTTTAAAAACAAAATTAAAGAAAACAAAAAATTCAGAGAACAACAAAATGTTATTTTTAAAGTGTTTTCATATTTTATTTTTTAAATAAAACTCATTCTTTTATATAACTTTCACAAATACATTCTCTTATAACTTTCTCTCTCATTAATTTCTCTTTTCTCATTCTCTCTAATCACTTTCTCTATTCTCATTATCTCTTATCATTTTTTCTTTCGTTGTTTTATTTCATTACTTTCTCTATTCTCATTTCCTCTCATCATTTTCTATCCTTTTATTTTTTAAAAATCAAATTATCTCTTCTCATTTTCTATTGCTACATTGTCTTTTGTGACTCTCTCTCTTTTTATTATCTCTCCTTATATATTCTTATTACTTTTATTTCTCTTGTGTGTTTTCATTAGTTTTCCTATCTTCTTCTTTTTCATTATTTTCTCTCATCACTTTCTCTCTTATTATTATCTTTCATTACCTTTTATTTTAGTTCCGAAGTGTTTTTAAGATTATATAGCATGAATGGCATAGATTGTCCACATCATTCTAATTATAGTACCTTTAAAAACTATTTTTGGATTTTATTTTTATTTTTCTGATTAATTTAAAGAACTTATTTCTCTTTATTATTAAGGAGAAGAAGAAAAAGAAGAAAAAGATGCCTTCATCAAAGATCTAGATAGCTAGGCAACATCGTCGAGACTTTTAAAGGTTGAAGCCCTCATTAAAGATCGAGATTCTAGATGGTCAGGCAATATCGTCATGATTTTTAAATGCCAGTGGTTCAGCATTTACTAGTCATTTAATGAATTGAAAAAAAAAAAAAAAAAAACCTAAACCCTATGGCCATCATCGACGTGGCTAGTGTTAGGAAATTATATTTTTATTAATTAAAGAGGCTACATATTTTTAATAATTATATTGAGCTATAATATTTCTAAGTAGACTCTAATTAAATGATTTATTAAGATAGATCAGAATATCCAATGGGTATAAGTTACAATGTGGATACCATATTAGTCACATAATTAAGGTTGATAGATACCATAATTGTGTCGAATATATAAAATTAATTTTTAGGGTTCCTACGTCAAATATAATGTACGCTCTTCTCTCTCAATCACCATCACTGAAAGACAAATCCATTAAGCAAACCTTGAATATTTACTTGTAGAAGACCTCTAACCCTCATGTTCTTAATCGTCTTATGCTTCCGCTATCATGTTTATCATCTTTGGCTATGAATTCAGGTTACTCATAGTTTCACAACAAATCTTCTAACTAATTATTTGACATAAATGATCTTTAAGAGTGTATTAAATTTTATTCAATTATATTTATATCTAACAAGTAGTATCATAGCAGAATTTCATGCTGAATTGTTAAGTTGAATCATGCATGTCTTTAGTTTTCAAAATCTATGCGTATTTTGATTTTTAAGGTTTAGATTATACATGCATGATTTAGAATTTACATGATTTTGTTAAGAAATAAGGTGTTTGAGGGTTAGGGTTTGGCTATATTGATTCAATGAATTTGGGGTTTAAAACTATCAAATTTTGGAATTTTTCGGTGTTTTCGACAAATTTGAAAAACCCATATTTTTGCGATTATTAGGTGACCAGTCTAACGTATCTCAAGAGCGGCCTACCCCACTACTAGTAGTATAGGTCAAAAGTTTAACCTAATTTTGGTTTTCAAATTTTGTTTTGGGCAGTTTTTAGTCAATTTTAACTCAATTAATGAGATTTTGACTCAAAATTTGACCTAAAATATTTTAAAATAACCTATACTTTGTCTATTGAAAACTCTATTCAGTTCTAGAGTTGACAAAGTGTTCTTGCTAATTCTAGCAGTTCGAATTTGACAATTGGTCTCTGATAAATTCGATCTATCGGACATTTTGAGGTGGTTTATTGAAAATGCTGGTATTGTCAAAGACCCCCGTACCCGTTGCTGGAGACTTGAAGTTGAAGACGCGTTACTTATTGCTAACTAAGAAGATTTCTTCTCTATTTGGCTTTAGTCCTCGTCTTTTATTTTTCTTCAATTTCCTTTTCTTGAATATTTAGATCACTTTTTGAAATCCCTTGTATTTTGCTTTCTTTGAATTCTTTTTTTAGGAGGTAAACCAATATTTTTTTTCTTCGCGCGATGGTGTCTTCATTTTTTTTTTCTTGTAAAACTACCAATACTAAAGAATAGATGGAGTGTTCTTTTTAATGATTGTAATAGTTGTATTAGTGACAAAATATCAAATTTCTATGCTTCTAATTTGATTTCTAGACATTATTAAACTGAGATTTTTACTCTATCTTTATTGAGCTTAGTTATATTTTTCTAAGCATATGATTATGTCCACTTAAAAAGTTACATATATGTTCAGTAACTTCATTTATTTTAATAAATAAGGCATAATTATAAATTGGTTAAGTATAATCTGAAATAAATAAGGTGTCTTATATTATACGGGATCAAAAGTTGAGAAATATTAAAGGAGTAATATCACTTTTATATCTTGTATTTTGACATTTTATTCAGTTTGCATCTTATGTTTTGATTATTATCAACATTAATCCTTAGATTTAAAATATGTTACAAATTTATACCCTAACACTAATTTAGAGTAGTTAATTTACCAAGATGATTTAATAAACTTATTCTTAGATTAATTTTTATATAATTTATTTTCAATTTTTAAACGACATCTTGATAAAATAACTATTTTAAAATATTGTTATCAGAGTTGTAATAGATAAATCTAGAGGTCAATGTTGATAATAACCAAAGTATAATTTGAATAAAATATCAAAATGTAAAATATAAAAATAATATTATCCTAATATTAAATGTATGGGCTTTCAATTAAAGGGTGAGACGGGTGTTGGATTGGCCTTATTGACTAACATGGTATTTGCAACATCATTCTAGTTAAAATTTCAGGATGACTTATCATGATACATAGCATTATTCTTTCTCTTTTCTTATTTTCTTACTTAAAATTCTCTCTCCTCACTCTTTATTGAGTATTAATTTTCTCCTAAATATAACTTTTTTTACAATATGAATATAATTTTTTTTATATTTATCTTTTTTTTTTCCTAAAAAACTAATTTTTAGAAAATGTTTGCCAAATATCTAGTATTTTTTTAAAGCAATAAAAGAAATTTTTTTTTATTCTTATCTTTGAAAATACAACTGTAAGGACTGAAAGCAAAAAATAGTGTCAAACATCCTTACTTTTCATCATTTTCATTCTTGTAACTATTATCTTATCATCATAGACTTATAATTTATTTCTTTTAAGTGTTTTTACCTAGATATTATATGTACGAGTGAAGATGGATGTCAATGTAAATTATGGATTCTTGTTTGATCATATGATTAATCATGTGTTTTTTTTTTTTTTTCATTTTTCTTGTTTTTGTTTAATCTTTATTGGTGTTTTTCAAGATTTAAAACTCTTAAAATTTATATTAGGAAAAATTTTTATTATCAAAAGTGTTTTTGTTCTATTATTTTTCAAAAAATTTGTTGTTATATCAATCGAATGAACAATTTTGTGCGGTAAATGGTGATTCTAATGGACCAAAAGAAAAGTTTCATCGAGCTCTAATAAATATATTATGAATTGATGTGTACAATATTATATGTTTCGTCCGTATTATATTACTTATTAGTCATTATTAATTATCTGTGTTTATTGATTGTTTACTGTTACGAATTATATATGATGTTATGTTTTTATTAAATTTGTGATTGCATTGGTGTGTTGCTTGATGGACCAATATTTGTATCTTTTCGGTTAAAAGAATTGGACAAAATGAGGATAAGGGTGATAAATAGAGATGCTAATTTCATCAAATGAGATAGTGCACGCGAAAATCGAGTGTGCCATATTTTTACTATAATAAATAGTGGGAGACATGATGTTAGGGTTTTAATTTAATATTTAGGGAGATAGAATAGGCTTAGGATTGAGTGTCTCACACTGACTCCATCTTGATTATATATAAATTAATTTTTATTTTTTTATATAATAATAATTTAATTATATTTTTAAAAAATCTAATAATATATTGTCATACATTAGTATTGTTTGAGTTTAAGTATTTAAGATTGTGTTATTTTTTGAATGAATGATATGCTATTCTATATGATTTTGATATTAACATTTTCACATTTGATAACTCTTAACATGTTAAAGCTTTCTTTGATTGTGTTTTTTTAAGTTATTTAAGTCATTTATTAAATTATCATTTTAATGGATTTGAGTTAAAATTATAATTTCAAATGAAGTTAACTTTAATTTAGATTTTTTTCGATGTATTTAGATTTTTAAAATATTTTGAACTAACATAGGATTATCTAATTAATTCAGGATGACAATTCTAAACAGGGAGTTCGATATACTAATAGGAAAACTGATTCTTGATAGAGATTTCAAAATTGCTCTTTACTAAATTAAATTATGAATGATACAAAGATACTATAGTAAAATAATAATAGTGACACAGATAGTAAGCACAAAACGAATCCCGTCCTATTCTGTTCATATCTCTAGTAATAAAGCTAAAGACATGAACTATAATACATGAGAATTTTATAGGTGCTCAAAATTGAGTAGAAAAAAAGTATCAAATTGATCCAAATCTAATTTACAATTTGCGAAAAGCCAATATACCGATTGAATTGGATGAACTCTCAAAAATTATGTTTACATCAGTTGTATTTTGCAATAACAAATAATCGATCCAAACTAGCTCACACCTATCTTAGAAGCTCGTCAAAAGTATATTTTTTATAATTTTATTCATATTTTAAGATTTACATTGCTTTAGTTTGAAGTTTAAAGTTTCATCAAAAAATTATTTTAGTTTATTTAAGTTTTAGTCTCTTAATATATACAACTGAATTATTTTAGTCTTAATTCTAGTGACCATATAACCATTTTTTTTTAAGGATTAGATAGCACAGAACTTATAGGGATCAAATAGAATACAATGTAACGAAATGTAAGATCGACTCGATGAATATTTATATGAATAGCACCTTTCTAAGTGGTCAAATAACATGTTATAGTCAAATGTTATGTCAAGAAGTCCTATATTTGCGAAATCATTGTTTACTAGATTAGAATCCTAATTTATGTACAATATTATTATTTAATTATGTATTTTTAGTTGGAGTTAGATTCTAAATTACAATTCATGAGTCTATAAATAATAAAATGTAACTATAAAAGAGAATAATCTAAAAATCGTAGACATTAAATATTCGTTGAATCACGATTCATGTTATTTTCTTTATTTTGTTTTTAATTTTTATTATTGCGTATAAAGCAAGTATAATTTGTTTTTTTTTGAGGGGTATAATACTATAATTTGTTAATTGTTTTTGTTATTGTGAGTCACCCCAGCACAGGATCCCAATTCCCAACTCAAAAAGGTCGCTTAGCTGTGGTGGGTCCCAAAATCCACGTTGGATCGGGCTTTACGCGCTAAAGTGCACCACACGCGCCACAACCCGAATCTCTGTGAACAATTTAAGCAAAATAAGATTCAGAGCACAAAACAGAACAGAAGAGAGGCGTACCTGGAGAAATTCATAGAGCGAACCTCAGAGCCCTCAGGAGCTATGGCGGACGATGACGACGATGAGGGCTTCGGGGACTTCAAATTCGCACCAATGGTTCCTATTCACGCCACCACCACAACCGCCACGGTCACCGTCGATACCAACCCAAAGACCAGCTCCGGCGATTTCTTCTCCGACGACGATTGGGGCGACTTCGTCACCACCCGTTCCGATCAGATCAACGGCGGATTTGAGCTCTCAAATGGAGCCACCATTCAATCTTCTATCAACCAAAAACCCTTTAACCTTTTTGGGAATTCAGTGGATGATAATGAATCGGTGCTGAACCGGGTTGAATCGGTGCCGACTCGAGTCGAGTCGGTGAAGACTCAATGGGTGAAGCCTCAGGGAGCTATTCCGCTATCTTTGTTTGGAGAGACTGAGGAGGAGGAGGAGGAGAATTCCGGTGCGGGTGAGCCTGCGGTTGGTGATGGTGCAGATTCGTACTTTCACAAGAATGGTGATAATGGGATAAAGGGTTCGGGTTTGAATGGGGGAGTCGGGATTAATGATTTGATTGCAAATTTGTATAATCAGAGTCCGCAGGTCAAGGTTGAAAATGGGTCGTATCCGAATTCCACTTCGAATGGAGCGAATCCGAAATCAAATGATTCTAGTGCGAATGTTGATGGCCTGGGATCGAATACAAGTGCGTTTATTTGGCATCCAAATGGGTTTGATTCCATTTTTCAAGATACGGATCCGAACTCAAATAATTTGGATTCTAATGGTGGTGGAATGAGTTCAGATTTGGTAGAAGGAAGTCAGAATTTTGATGATGGAGATGAAGACGACGACGATGATGGTTGGGAATTTAAAGGCGCTGATGCTGACAAACAGGTAGGCAATGAGAATTCCGAGCTAAATGTGGAGTTCCTTGTTATTTGGTTGATCTTTTTACAATATGGGTTAGGTTTTTTGGATGCTGAGAAGCTGAGGAACGGAAAGAAACTAGTGTATCTTGTTTCAAATTGTTTTGGCTTTAAAATTCTTCAAATTGAGGTTGTTTAGTAATATAGAAGTTGCTAGCTAGTCAGTTAAGTTCGTGGTGATGTTATTAAAAACGACAATAACGATTGGTGACACTAGTAGGTTTTCCTTTATTTGATTTTTCGTTACTTATGGAGCATTCTTCTGTTTGTGTCAGGAACGACGGGTAGTTGAATTGCCAGTGCCGAAGGTGGAAACAGTTGCGAGGAAAGACCAGGAATTTAAGGCGGGTATTGTTTAATCTTTATATTTTTCTACATGTTTCGTGTTTGTGTCACATCATTGAAAATTTTCTTTGGAATTGGATACCTTTTTTTTCCCTCTTTGGGCACGACATCTGTTGTTTATGACTAAATTTGGCTCTCTATGCGCCCATTGATTAAGGGTTCAAATATTCATTAAGCGATTTCGTAGTTTGCTTGCAAATAAGCTTAGGAACATACTTATCCTAATATTTTGTCCAATAAGTCTGACAGTTTCAAATTTAAAGGTTGACACTGGAGGAATGTTAAATGTTGAGGAATCCGTAACTTTGAATGAGTTTAGCGATGGTGCTCATGGTCCTGAAACTCAATCGGATGAAGCCCATCATAAAGGTGGTGATTGGAACTCAATGTTTGATTTCAATCCAAGTTCTGCCACTACAAATAATCTTTTGTGGGATTCATACTCTACAAGTGAGAAGAATAATACGGAAATTGGGTCAAATTTATCTACAGTTGTTGAACATGGAAATTCCGATGAAAACTTTTGGCAATTTAGGAATGCATTTTCAAAAGTTGGACCAGAGCCTATGTTGGTGAGCTATTTTCACTTATTTCCTTATTGTTGTTATTATTATTATCGTTCTTCATTTTTTGGGATTTTGTTAGTATTGTTTAATGTATTTCTTTCGTGGCTAAATTCGGATGTAGGAAGCTGGAAAGGTTGCTACTCCAGCAGATCTAGGAGGACAAGCATTAATTGGAGATGGTGCTCATGAATCTACTGATTTTTTTGCTGCATCTGAGGACACTTTACCCAACACTGGGGAATGGGACTTTGCATTCACTTTAAACTCAAGCTCTACGACTGAAGATGGTATATCAAATTTACATTCTAGTAGCAAGAAAAATGATACTAGAAATGGACCAAGTTCTAGTGCAGATGATAAGCATGATGAGTCTGATGACAATTCCTGGGACTTTCAGGATGCATTTTCAGAACCTGTGTCAAAGCATGAGGTGAATTAACCAGTTGGACCTTTATTTATTGCTTAATTATTTTCCATATTAAATTTATGTACTTACTCAAATTTAATTTCTATTGTAGGGGGAGTCATTGGTTGCTCCTGATCTTACTTCCAATATGATTCCACCTGTTGTGGATGGTGTAAATCAGGTGGATTCTTGTTCCGTGTAACTTTTTTTTTTCTTTTTAAAATGAACAATAGACTTGGAGCATTATTTTGCTAGCCTTCTCTTGAAAACATTTTGGGGTACTAAAAATTTGTTGTGGTATGCCAACTGTACTATACTCAACTCAACAAAGACAACCCCAATTTGTTGTGGTAACTAAAATTTTTCGCCCCCTCCTTTTGAACCTTTAGAAGATTATGATGAGTTGATGTAGTTTTGATTTTCTCTTTGATTTGAGGTCCTTGTCTTTCAATCGACATTTATGGTGTGTTAAGTCTGATAGTGGTTTGTACTCTTTATTATGAATAGAGTTTTCTTCTTTTCCAGATTTCTTACTGCTCTCCTTTCTATATCCAGAGGAATGAAGTCAAGTCTGAAAGTCACCGGAAAGCCTTGCCCCTGTCCATTTTTGGTGATGAAGAACTGGAAAATGATCCTTCACAAGCTGAGGAAGATGTTTCCACTTATAAACCTACCTCCTATCCAAGTTATAGTACTAAAGCTCCGGCTTCTAATTTATCTATCAATGATCTAATATCAAGCTTATACATTCAATCTGAGAACAACACTCCTATAAATGATACACTAAAAGTAAGTGAAAATGGAATGATGGCTACTACCATGAGAGCATTGGAATCTGATCTTGTCGATCATGATGATGATTTTGAGGATGACGCTCGGGAATTTAAGGATTCCTTTTTGGATACCAAAGCTCAAAATCAAACTTTTGTAAGTCATGTTGAAGATTCACCAAGCAAATCTTCTGCCAAGTTGCGACTAGAAGATTTTGTCAATTTCTATAGCAAATTGAAGGACGACTCATGTTTTGTTGCATTGAGCCACTTTGAGAATTTAAAGGTTGGTGAAACTTCCCATGATCTTGATTTTGCTTTGCAAGTTACTTAAAAATGCTAACTTAGTGAATATATGCATTTTATTAGAAAGCTCAAAGTAGCACTACTCTTGGTGAAGAAGCAAGATTGAAAGCTCTTGGTGAGGAAATCCAGGTTGGTAGCTGTAATTACTCTTTTTTGTATTTTAATCCCTCTCATTTTGATGATTAGATCTGTTCGTGTGTATCATATGGATATAAATGAAAATCTTTAGACTCTTTCATTCTTAAGTATTTAGAATGTAAGCCAATAGATTTAGAATGTACAGTGCAGGAATGAGGTTGAAGTTGTAACCGCTACGATCTTTATGGTATTCACTAATTTTATGAATATAGTTCTTTTACATTTAAATTATCAGTTTGGAGAATTAAATAATAGGTCTTTGTGATAGTCTCATTTTTGAATGATTGGTCTTCTTGGTTTCTAACTTTTAATTATTCCATCATCTTTTGTTGTAGAAAATCTCTAATCAACTGTGTCAAGATAACATGATCTCAGAATTCGAGTCACATAATCTTTCGGCAAGAACTGTACGCTTCATTGAACTGCTTGAAGTTCTGCAGGAACCAAAGTTCAGAGTTATTGAGTCAGAGTATCAGTTATCAAACCAGTTATCATTGGTATGTGTCTTCCCGTGCATCTGATTATAAAACCACAAAATATGCCGTTTTGTTAAGTGCATGCTTCCTTTGCTTAAAGCGTTGCAAGGAAATGACACTTTGTAAAAAAAAATAAGACTCGAGTGTTGTTGGAGCTTTTATCTTGTTTCTTTTAGCTCTCAAATTCATATGCTGTCACCTAAGGCTGTCGAAAACGTTAAATATAACCCTCAAATTTGTATTCAGCGTGATTAGTCTTTTTTTTTTTGGCAAACAACCCTACCTGATGGTTACTACTTTTAAATTTATGATTTTAAACGTTGAATTACACTCTCTTTTGTATTTAACACTAAGCTTTGCATAGTCTCTGGTAACGTTTGGCAATGATAGTTCAAAAGACTGTAATTACTTGGATTGGATATGACATACTTATCACCCATTGGTAGTAATTGAATTATATAAAACCACTCTAACCATGACAAATTTATGATTGCAATCCATTCCTTTCAGTTAACCTATAGGTACTACTACTACTACTGTAAAGGAATTTCAATTCTGTTTACTGTCAAAAACTGACTGTTGGTAGAACTAACTGACTTTGTGTTTTCTATTTGAATGAGTTTTACTGTTTCGTTTTACAATTTCCTTTAGCTTGATTTATAACTATAAGTATTTTTGGCTTAACAGGCAGAGACAGATTTGGGATCAGCAATTGAACTTTCGAAACATGCGGTATCAACGCTATGTATTCTTAAATTGGGATCAGCAGAGGAGCAATCTAGTTATGTTTCCACTTGGTCTAAAGTAGTGTCTGTTTGTGCCCAAGAGCTGAGACATGGTGCCTTTATTTGGAAACAGTCATTGCAGAAGGATGTTCACAGTCAAATATTATCTGAACCTCGAGGTAATGACAAAGAACTACTGATGATAAATTCTTACATATGTTACATTTAAAACGGTATTCTTGATTTGTAATGTTTTTTATTGTGAAAATATACAGGCAGGCAGTATATTATCAGTCTTGCGGAGATTTACAGAGTAGTTCAAGTTTTTGCAGCCTCTTCTGAACTTTACAAACCATGGGTATTGTTAGATTCTGAAGAATCTGCTTGCTTGTTTCCTCTTTTAAATGAGTGTACTACTCTCTGGTCAACTTCAGGGCTTGATGAAGCTCTTCAGAGTATTTCACCGCAGTTTGATTCAGAGTACGGTGTGACTTCGAAGGCACTACTTGAGTCTATGAAGTACATGAATGATCTTGATGCAGCTGCACTCCAGAACCATGTTTTCTCTGGAGAGCAACCTATATGTCGGCTGTCAATGCTAACTGCAGGAATCGTGCCAGGTATGTTAATATTGATTTTACAAATTGGTAATTAAGATACATCCAGCTAGCAAAGAATCTTTTCCTCTGTTTACCATCTGTAGAATCATAAACATTACTCATGGTTCTCTTATCCCCCTTTTCTTTAACCAGACTACTTTAATATGTTTTGATTGCTGGCCCTCTAATTGCTATTTTATTTCTCCATTTGTCTGCATCAGGCATTGAAATTGTTGTTTGGGATGGGGAACACTACTTGCTGAAGCTCGCGAATTTGTGGGCAAATCTAATCAGTTCAAGTCCTCCAGATATGCCACACCTAATTGTTAGTTAAAATTTCGCAAAGGAAAATAGCCAAAGTTTGGAAAACTTTTTGGCCTGAACTGCCGTTGTCCCTTCCGATGACCTCTTAGGAGGGCATACGCAGTGAACTACGGTCGCCCGGCTATGGGATATTTGCAAAATTTGAACGACTAGAAAGACACCAGTAAGCTGCAATTCAACTTTTAAGCATGAAAACAATCCACTTTGACACGATGCTGCAAGGATCGATTCTCTCTTCCAAGCCGAAGGAAAACGAAAAGGAAAAGGTAAAAAGGTAAAACAAAAATCATAAAATAAAAAAAAAAAAAAGCAAATGATTCTCTTATTGTTCGATTAGTATTCTTTTGTGGGAGAGATGTAGCATAGCAATTTGTTGTAGTAATGTTGTATCATTCTCTTTAGTACTGTGTATGTTGAAACCGGGTGAATAAAGAATGGCACCCTATACTAGGAATCGAATGTTCACACACTTTGTTATCTGGCCTCCCCATTTCTCTGATGTATTGCGAATTTATTAGAGATATAGCAACGATTCATTTGCAACTTTTTGGTTCATCAAGGTAAGGATTTGCATCCTTAATGTGAACTGAATAATTTTACTTCAGAGCATAATTCTCTGAATAATAATAATTTTTTTTTTGGTGAAAAAAGTTATACGTTCATTTGTCCATAAATAATTACCTAATTCTGGTTTGGCTCCTAGTTATAAAATATAGATTTGGTCATGAGATTATTATTTTTGTATCGGTTTTGAGTCTCGGTTCAACAAAATAACTGAATGTAATATTTGAAGGTTTATATATATATAATGCAGAGATTTCAAGCAAAACAATATATATAATTCAGAGATCAAATTTTCGAAATCTAAAAGGCATGGATAAATTTAATATTTAAGTTATTTTGGCCAAACTAAGATTAATCCAATATAATAATATTAATTATTGGGATATTATCACTTTTATATCTTATTTTTGACATTTTGTTGTTAAATTAGATTTTGTGTTTTGATTATTATTAATATTGATTTTTAAATTTGAAATCTGTTACAAATTTATACACTAACACTAATTCAGAACAATTAATTTACTAAATTGTAAAAAATTGAAAATAAGAGCAATTAATTTACTAAATTATAATTTAAAAAATTAAAAATAAGTCATATAAAAACAGATATGAGAATAAATTTATTAAATCATCTTGATAAATTAATTATGAAGTATAAATTTATAATAAATATTAAATTTAAAAATTAATATTAATCATAACTAAAATATAATAAAATAAATATTAAATTTAAGAATTAATATTGATCATCGTTAAAATGAAGTTTATTGGAACAAATGTCAAAACACAGGTATCAATAGCCTTAATTATTTATACACATACAGGAATCAAGCAACGAGCGTGAGGAATACATCCTTGTTCTGGTTATAGATAGTCTCATACCCATGCGGAGTGANCTCATAGTCATAGGCCTGGCTAGGGTTTTGGGACTTCACTACTTTAACTTCTTCTTCTTCTTCAGCTTCACTTCTCTATCTGCATCTTCATCTTAATCAAGCTACCTTCCTTTAGACCCAGTCACATCTTTTTTTTTTTTTTTTTTTTAAATTTAAATAAAATAAAAAATGTTGGACATAAATCTATTCAGAGAAGAAAAGGGCAACAACCCTGAAATCATTCGCGAGTCTCAACGTCGTCGTTTCGCCAATGTTGACCTCGTCGATGAGGTTATCAAGCTCGACAAAGAATGGCGTCTACGTACTCTCTCTCTCTCTACAAATTTTCATTTTTTTTTTGTTATTTCATATTTTCTTTTTTAATCTAGTGTATTGATTCATTTATTCTTACTGTAATTATAGGTCAATACGATCTCGAGGATCTTCGGAAGGAATTCAATAGGATCAACAAGGAAGTTGCTAGGCTTAAAATTGTGGGTTTTTCTTTCTTTTTTTTTTTTTTCCCCCAAATTTTATTTTCAATATTCAGACCTTTATTATGTTTCTTTTACTCTTTTTATTTATTATTATTACTACTATTTGTTGATTAGTTTGCTTGGCTTGAAGTTTTTGCAAGTAGTTTTATATTTTCTGGGAAAATGAAATTTTGGGTGGTAGACAATGAAGTAAATGATTCAATTATGATTCTCAAGAGCAAATACTTGGGTTCGGTTCTTGACTGTTGCTTTGTATTAAATAAAGTTTTTGTTAATTGTTATTTTTTTTTTCCATTTTAATACTTTAACTTTTTTATTTACCCTTTTTTAGTTCTGAAAATGGATTCTAGCCTTGTATATAGAATGCCGGCCTTATATTTTCAATTTCTTATTTTGCTTTCTTTGTAGCCATGAAAGGCTTTCATTTGTGGCAAGCATGAGAAGTGTGTGCATATGCGTGTGTTCTTTGTTGATCCGATGATCCCATACATTTAAAAATTTCGTTATTTTACGAGCCAAATATATAAAGAATGAAGGATAATTTTGGTGCTGTGAAATGCAGTTGGCTCACTTGCCTTGTGTTTGTTTTTGCTTTGTCTTGTTGATGTTTTGTGCTTATTTATGGAGAATAGGAAGGTAAGGATGCAACTGAGAAGATTAAGAGTACAGAGGATACGAAGAAATCAATCGCTGAGAAAGAAGTTGAAGTTCGGGAAGCTTTACAACAATTGAATTCCAGATTGGAAATTATTGGAAACCTTGTTCATGATTCAGTTCCCATAAGCAATGATGAGGTATAGTTTTATCGTTTTTTTTTTTTGTTGGCCTTTTAATGTTACCCTTTTCTAATGAATGGATTTAAGATACTGTAGGCAAATAATGCTGTGATTAGATCATGGGGTGAGAAACGGACAGAACCTAAACTGAAGAATCATGTTGAGCTTGTTGAGCTTCTTGGGATTGCGGACACAAAGAAAGGTATTGAAGTGTTTTAACTTGTAACTCACTCAAGAGACACTTGTAAAAGAATAAATATAAATCGTATTCTTCCTCTGAGTGTCATTCTAATTCATCACACCCAGTTGACTTTCTCTTTTGCGCATTCACTTGTACTTCATGATATCTAGTCCTAATACTAGGCATTTATTTTTGATTTTGTCTATCTTTGAATTAACTTTTTGTAGTGCCACTATATTGTCAAAATAACCTTTTCTTTTAATGCTAATCTATCATCAAATTAACTTGTATACTGAACGCAATATGCTTGGAATATCTAGGTTCTGATGTAGCTGGAGGAAGAGGTTATTATCTGAAAGGAGATGGTGTGCGTCTTAATCAAGCTCTGATTAATTTCGGTCTTGACTTTTTGGAGAATAGGGGCTATACAGCATTGCAGACTCCATTTTTTATGAGAAAAGACATCATGGCAAAATGTGCCCAGTTAGCTCAGTTTGATGAAGAACTCTACAAGGTAGAGTTGTAATTGCTGCAAGTATTTTCAATGTATTGAGACTAAATAGATTTTGTTCTTATTCTCTGGACATGCTTTGTATGTTCTTGAGGATCAGTTTTTCAATCTGTGATCGTCTGAGATATATTTAGTTCCTTCAGTTGGATCCTTCAGAGCGATGATTTTTTTTTTCCCTTAAAGAGAGACAAATGAATTGTCAAATTTATTTTCCAGAATGCAAGCATCACTCTGGCCTTGTGGTTTTAATAGGTAACTGGTGAGGGAGACGACAAATATTTGATTGCTACTGCTGAACAGCCACTTTGTTCTTATCATTTGGATGACTGGATTCATCCTTCCCAGCTACCCATAAGGTGGGAACGTGTTGTTGGAGCTTTTCATTAGAGTATAATGGATTTTTCTCGTTACTCATATTGATCTCTTTACCAGATATGCTGGCTATTCAACTTGCTTCCGTAAAGAAGCTGGTTCACATGGTCGAGATACTTTGGGAATATTCAGAGTGCATCAATTTGAGAAAGTGGAGCAATTTTGTCTTACAAGCCCAAATGGCAATGACTCTTGGGATATGCATGAGGAAATGATCAAGAACTCTGAGGACTTCTATAAGATGGTATTCTTTANAAAATAAAATCAATCTAAGATATATCTCTATATTTTAAGCAGTTGACTGTCCATCTAGTCCCACTATTTATTACTTGGGCGTTGGGCCTTTGATGGATATCTACTAAAAGCATAATGTTAAACTGTTTGCTTATTAGTCCATCGAGAGAGAGAGAGAGAGAGAGAGAGAGAGAGAGAGAGAGAGAGAGAGAGATCTAACTTAATTTTCTTAATTGCAGCTCAACATTCCCTATCAAATTGTGGCGATTGTTTCCGGTGCGCTGAATGATGCAGCTGCAAAGAAGTATGATTTGGAAGCATGGTTTCCTGCATCTCAGACATATAGAGAGCTGGTATCATGTTCAAACTGTACGGACTATCAGTCCAGAAGATTGGAAATTCGATATGGACAGAAAAAGGTAGACCTCAACTAATATCTGAGCTAAGCCTTATTCCTTTTTGCATGTCTGTTTATTTGATCAATACGAGTGATGAATTTTTCTCATTGGCTATCAATGTAATCCGATTCTCTTGGTGTTGCAGAGCAATGAGCAAGCAAAGCAATACGTTCATTTGTTGAATTCTACTCTTACCGCAACAGAGAGGACTTTGTGCTGCATTCTTGAGAACTACCAGAAGGAAGATGGTGTTGAGATACCAGAAGCTTTGCGAGAATTTATGGGCGGGAAGACCTTCATACCTTTCAAGACCAAACCAGCCAGTGAAACCAAAGGGAAGAAATCAAGGGCCTAGTTTAACATATATTCCAACTTCATATGAAAACTAGATGACCACTGAGATTTTAGTTATGAATTACCTGAAATTCATATGAAAATGGAAAGAAAAGCATTTGCCAAGAACATAAGGTGGCAATATTTTTAATCATATTTTTTTAAATGCATTTGTTAATGCACTGTAGGACCTTGTGTTCCTTCACTTGTCTTATTGTGGTGGAGTTTTTGTTTCTGAAATTATTAATGAATTTCAGTGTTTTTCTACTTGTTATGTATTATTGTGTTTGGAGTAACAGCAGAAGATATTGTTGTAGATTAGTCATATGGTAAAACATATTCGTAATTATACAAGGGTTAAATCCGAGATTGTTATATGAAACACTTGGCACAACTCATTTTCTAAAATGAAAGTCTCCAGCTTGATAGCTTCTGAACATTCGTTTCCATTTTTCACTCCTGCAGGGCACGCATTCCCCGTCAATTCACACAAGCTGGCCCACAGTTCACTTCATTCATGAAACTCTCTGACAAGAAGTCATTCCTCAATTGGGCATGGGAACTTGGGTTTAGAAAGTTGAGCATAAGATTGAAAATTTGAGAAGCCATTCTTTTTTGTTTTTTTAGTTTTTTCTTTTTTCTCCCCCTTTTTTTAATCATTTAATCAGTCAAAATTCCCCTGCGTGCGTAGGTGTTTGGAATTCCACAAAAGTGGAACCCACTCTCTACCAGATTTTTTTTTTCATTCTGAAAATTACTCTCTACAAGGTTAGGGTTTTTTTTTTTTTTTTTTTTGTAAGAGTCATTGATCATCTTATTCAAAGTCTTATAAGGTTATTTTCTTTCATTAATCTTTATGGTCGGCAACTTTATCATCCCAAAAGAATCAACTTTCTATACTAGTTGCTTCCATTTCCAAGTTCACGTTTTCAAGTAACTTTTTTGCCCCTTTTTTCAAGTATTAACATTGGTCGACCACGATAACACTCAAAGCTACAAATTTATTATTTTCTTTTTCTGTCCCATTTCCTCCCAGATAGTATTTATATTTGAAAAAAAAAATAGAGATAAACGAGTAGACACGTTACGTCGTTACCCCAAGACAGTACATTAAAAACAAGAAAGCAACAGATATGCTTCGATTCAAAGAACTTTTACGAATTCCTCACTTTCACGGGGCTATGTTGGGTACAAATATGTTTAATATCATATTTGTACAACAATGTAAAACCCCTGTATCCAATTTTTTATGCAACATTATTAGCACTGTTAGCTACTACTACTTCAAATGGCTGTAAAACCGGGTTAAATAAACGAAAAGAGAGAGAAAAAGATGCATCATTGCTGTGGGTGTCACTTTTTGTTGTTTTGCAAAATATAAGCCAAACCACATATTCCTTACTAAGCTACAAGAACATACATTTCTTTGCCTTTAAAACAATTGGAGGAAAAAAAAAAAGACGTACATTTTTTTGGATTCATGACAACCTATCATAACTATTAAGTTCTTAAACAATACCTCTTGAAAAAGGAAAAATAGCTGAAAAAATAACATAATACTTTTCATCTTCAACTTCTCCAAATGCGATATTTTACTTGCTTGGTTTATTATATACAGCCCCTTGTAATGAATTTAATCCAGTACGTAGTAGCTTGTGAAAGTCATATCTACCTGTTGTGTAATGGGTCTGGACAAGAGGGCACTTCTCTATTGACTGTTGCGAAAAAGCCTTGGTCTCCATCAATGTTGTCAGAGCTTTCACTACTTGTACTCCCAGCTGGAACCTTCTTCTCTAGATCTTCCATCTTCTCATGTAATAGTAATCTAGCTCCTGAAACTCCATGGTGTAGAGCTAAAATACTCATCAACAAAACCATGAACAGAACCTTAACTTGAGTAGTAGTACTCCTCCTTGACATAAACATAGCCTTCTTATTTGACCTTTAATCTAGTGTTTGAGCCAAAGATATGGAGAAGGGGTGAACTGGGTTATAACTATGTTTTGAGAAAGATATATGGCGGAAGAGAAAATATGGACTGTCTGAGAGTGAACTTGTTTAATAATTAAGTTTGTATGTAGCTTAGGTTTTAATAAGAGAAGGAAATGGAAATAATGGATGGTGATTTCTTGGCTGTACACGTGTGTAAGTATCTATGTGTGAAGCTGGAAAGATTTGGTCAATTCTCCATACGGCCATAATAGAGTACAAGGAGAAAAGTGATAAGACTTTTAGCTTCGTGGGGGTGTTTGAATTCCACATTTTCCATTCATTAATGAAACCCTATTTTCTGTTTTCTGTCTTCTTTCTTGTTATACAAATAAATAAATAAATTAAAAGCGTGGCTAGCAATAATACTTTGATACAATGAAACTTATTACATTGACTTGTACTTGACTATTTATTAACCATGATTATAGGACTAATTAAACGAGGGCATTTAGGGATTTTTAGACTGAGCACATGGATGACGAGATGTGCCAAAGTCATCCATATGATATACCAACCAGTCGTCTCAGACATGTACAAATTGACAATATTAAAAACAATTGCAACTGTGGTTTATTGTCTTCCAAAGGGACCTCAAATTCAGGATCTTAGCTTTGACTTCCTTTGGGTTTCAAGTTCTTATATCTCTTTTCAAATATCCAAAATGCAAATTTCCACGTTTGATGCACTTTTCTAGGGCCTAGTAGAGTATGGTACTGAATTTCTATTTCTTAATTTAATTTTCTTGATAAATTATTTGTTAATTTGTTTAACATGTATTGTGTTTCACAAACTAAGGGGTTTGCCGTTCGAAGTAGCAACACAAATCAATTTTTGTTTTTTTTTTTAAAAAAGGGTGGGTATCTTTAGTACTTGTTTTGTTGGGTTTAGGTTTTGAGTTGTATATTTTACTATGATTTTGTTTCTTCTGTTGGACTTCATCATGTCAGCTCTTGTATTATAATTTTTTTCCCTTTTCTTTCATCTTAACGTACGTTGATAGTTGCACTGTCTTGTTCCTAATATTGTATTAATGTCTCTCTAGATATCTTATGTGACTAAATTAGCTTCAAATGAATTAAAATGTTAGTAGAAGGTTTAGGGAGCAGTTCTTGATCTGCATTTTAGTAACAACATCCAATAATAAAGTTGTGAATACAACATCAAAATTGAATATCATCACTTTTAAAGTTTGGGTTTTATTTATGTGTGCTCCACAAGTGTGACATGCACTTTTACTAGTGTTTGCACTTATTATTAGTGCTCAAAATAGACATGTGACACAAATTTGAAGGATGCATGGATTTTCGTGAGAATTTCAGCCTAAAATGGGAATAATTAAACAAAAATATATTATTTATCAGTACCGCCTGCCACCAATAGTTTATGATAAGGGACAAGTTGAAACCAATGAAACACGAAGTCTTTAGGGCATTGTCTCAACTCATGATTATGATAATTAATTTTGATTTATAGGATGGATTATATTATTGGACAGTTCTATTATATGTGTCATATTTGCGTGTATATAGAGCTTGTCTCAGTCCTAGCCATGGAGTAAAAGAAACAAAACGATAGTATTTTGATAGATACACTTAACCTTACCTTTCTTTTACCTTTCACTCCAATGTTACTGTTTTGAATCTGTCTTTTATATGCATTATATTTATTTATCCTCTTATTTCTTCTCTTAACCACAGTTTCTCACATTAGGAAAATATGGTACGTCGGTGATGGTATGTTTGGTATGTTTATGGGGTCCTCACATTAATTCATATGGACCATATTATGGAGCCCGTTCCTAAATCATATACCACGTGGACGGTTAAGTGGCAGAACATGTGGTAGAGGGTATACCGTCTGACATATGTTCAGAAGGATTACTTAAAAGTTACATGAATCGCACGTGATATCGTATGGGCCCGTGGGTTATCGGAGGCCAGGACTGAATCCATTCCAGACTCTGGACGAGTTCGGCCCAGTCTAATTCTTACCTAAACAGCTGAGGGTCAGGAGCCTCGAAAGTCTTCCGCCAGAAGATCATTGGAGGCAGCGCGCTGCTCCAGATCCAGACAGGGCATTTAATACAATCCTGGGTAGGTGTGCGCATTGGGTAGACCGTCCTGACAGGACGGTAGTTTGTCAAAGTCTCGCCCCCACTAGGCTCGAGTCATAGGGGACGGCAAAAAGCAGGTCACTACGATACAAGAGAAATTACAGTAACCACGGCCCGTGATTTCTGGAGTAAGTCATGATGAGAAAATGTACTCGATCCTGAGATTGAGAGCCAGAAGATTCTCAGTTCCAGGACTATATATATATGAGCTATGCGTCCCCCTGAAGGGATATAGAGATATAGAGAGATATATATAAATTTATAAGCAAGAGAAAAACTTAATCTTTACTACTCAATCTCAGGAGTAAATATCTGATTTAAGCATCGGAGAGTCTTTGCAGGTGGCCACCCCCGCCTTTCCGATCCGACTTGAAGTCAAAAATACTCTGGGATAGCGAGGATACGTGGACAGTTGGTAAGTACAGCATCAGTAGTTTGGAGATACGTGGACAGCTGGTAAGAACTGTACCAACAGTTAAACTCTGTCTGTAGGAAGTTAGGGTGCGAGAGAAAGAGCAAGAGTCTCGCGACAACGCTATCCCTGAACAAGAAGCCATATGACATCGGATGACACCCTCAAGAATGACGACAAGAAGCACACGTCCTGACGCCAAAGGAAGCTCCCAGAAAGCGCAACCCAGTCTAGAACAAAAGCTAGACCAAATGCTTGCCGCCTTGACAGAAGTAAATAGGAAGGTGGAGATGGCCCATGCGGTCATCCTGGGTTTAAAAAACGAAGTCACAGAAGTTCGTAGAGATAATGCCCGCTTTGAAGGGCTGTTGGCAAGCGAGGCCAGGAGCGGGCGAAGGGAGGACTTCGACGAGGAGGTCCAGCAAGAGTCTAGGGGTCAGCAACCATCAAGGGAAGTCCTCGCCCCGTCCAGATCGCGGATCCAAGGGGAACGACAAAGTTAGACAAGGCCTTTCCAGGTGGGAACGGAAGTAGATAGACGGCACCAGAAGAGACCGGAAGGTGCGCTCCTTGACTAGAAATAGGAGATGATGGCGGAGCTGAGTAAGAGGCTCGTGGCCCATCACAACCAGACCTCCGATGATTTGGCAGAATAGACCATGCGTGGGATCAATCAAACGGCTTTCTTCGATTGGATCCAGCTGGAGCCCAAGCCGAAGGACTTCACAACCCTGACTTTCAGACCGTTCGAGGGAAAGACTGACCCTCTCGACCATATATACCATTTCCAGCAAAAGATGGCCCTGGAAACCAAGGATGAAGCCGTGACCTGCAAAGTCTTCTCCACTACCCTGGCGGGGCTAGCCCTGTTATAGTTCATGCAACTCTTGGAGAAGTTTATAAACGGATTTGAAGATTTTTGCAAACTTTTCTTAAAACAATACGCGAGCATCCGGAGGCAACAGAAATCATGCGAGACCTAGACCGGTTGGAGCAATCCGAGAACAAGTCTCCAAAGGAATATTTGTCGTATTTCCTGGAGGTGATGTCCTTAGTACACAATGTTGACTCGGCCCAACCCACGAGCTCGTTCGTCAGGGGCTTACCATATGACATGACCGATATCCTGACAAAATTGAAAGGGGTATTTAGGGTGCTAGAGAGCTACCAGAAAGTGCCCAAAGCCTCTGCCGTGATAAAATAACGCCGGCACAAATCCCGGCCACACAAGGAGTAAAAAGGCCTGCGCCGGCCTAGGAGCCAACTTCGAAGCAAGGAGCCCCAACCCAAGCCGGTTAAGAAAGCAACAAGAGGAGGAAAACGTTTAAGGACCCTTTGCCGAAGTTCGAGCTCAACACGCCGATCAATGTGATCTACCTCCAGAATAGAGACATGGGCATTTTCAAAGATCCCCCAAGTCTGGTGTCCCTGACCACATGAAGAATAGGAGCAGGTACTACCAATTCCACAAGGATCACGAGCATGACATCATCCACTGCCGTAGCCTTTACGCGCAGGTTATGATGATGATCCAAGTCGGCAAGTTGAAGCAGTATATGAAGGTGGGCGGAAGCCAGTCTAAGGGGAATGCCGCCAGGCTAGAAAAAGGAAATCAGACCCAAGCCTCCGGGTTAGGGGAGCAGGCTCTGAGGATAGTGCCAACGATTATAGACAGACTAGAGCTGACCCAGGGTCAAGAAGAGAAGGAAAAACACCATAAAAGAACCGAAGAGAGGGTGAAGCGCTTGAGGGGCCTAGGGCATTTCGTGAATCACCTGACGACGAGAGAGAGCTACGTCTTAGCCGTCCCCATCGCCTTCACCCAGCAGGATTTGGCCACGGTGAGCCTACTCATGATGACCCCCTAGTGATCAAGCTGTAGATCGACTCCGCGATAGTGGGAAGGGTCCTAGTCGACGGCAGGAGTAGTGTCGACGTCCTTTTCCTCAGCACTTTCGAGAACATGGGCCTAAATCGGAGCGCGCTCAGGCTGATTTATCAGCAGCTGTTTGCCTTCAACAGCAGTAAGGTCAGCCCCTTGGGTGTCGTGACTCTGAAAGTCTGTGCCGTGGAGAGGTGCCTGGACATAGATTTCATCGTCATCGATTGCCAGTCTTCATTCAACGTCATCATGGGGAGAGGGTGGATCCACGCCATGCATGTGGTTGCCTCCACCCTCCACCAAGTCCTAAGATGTCAATCGAAGGATGGTACTTACACAATAGACATTAAAGGAGACCAGGCCTCCACGAGGAAATATTTTTCGACCGCCTTGAGGGGAACCGACATGAGCGCAAACGTCTCGACAAGGGACAAATAGCAATCAAAGGACCGCCTGCCAGTATACATGAAGTAGATTGAAGAGGAGTCTGATAGGCCAGAAACCACGATTGAGGAACTAGTAGCGGTCCCTTTGAAAGAAGTAGAATCGGAGAAAGTAATCTTGATCAGGACCCTGCTGCCCGAAGAGGAAAAGAGCGAGCTGTTGGAATTCCTTAGGCGGAACAAAGACGTCTTCGCGTGGTCCCACGGTGACATGCTCGGAATAGACCCCGCGCACGCCTGCCACCGACTGAATGTAGATCCCAACTTTCCTCCAGTCAGACAGAAGCCTTGAAGGTTCGTGCCGGAGAAAAACAGGAGGATCAACAAGGAGGTCGAGATACTACTAGAAAACGGCCGAATCATGAAGTGCGTATACCTATGCTGGGTCTCCAACCCGGCGGTGGTAAAGAAAAAAAATGGCTATGACCAGACCTGCATAGATTTCACCAATTTAAATAAGGCCTGCCTAAAAGACAGTTTTCCCCTACCGAAGATCGATCAAATGGTCGATGCGACGGCGAGATTTGACAGGATGAGCTTCCTAGATGCCTACTCTAGATACAACCAGATCCCTCTATATGAGGAAGACCAGATCCACACGGCATTCATTACGAAGCGAGGATTGTACTGTTACAAATGCAGGCCTTTTGGCTTGAAGAACCCGGGGGTGACCTACCAGAAGCTTATGAACAAAATATTCACCGATCTGCTGAGGAAGACGATGGAGGTTCACATCGACGACATGATCATAAAGAGCAAAGAAGCTTCAAACAATCTGGGGCATCTGGACGAGTGTTTCCAGATTCTGAGGCACTACCAAATGCGTCTGAACCCCAAGAAATGCACGTTTGGGGTGTCCTCCGGTCAATTCCAAGGGCACATCATGAACAGAAGGGGCATTGAGGCCAACCCGACCCAGTTATCCTCAATCGCAGGTGTATAAAGACCCTTAACCATTAGGGAGGTCCAGCGTCTAACTGGGAAGATAGCCGCACTCAGCCGGTTTGTCTCCAAAATGTCTGACCGATATAAGCCTTTCTTCCAATGCATAAAGAAGAGCTCCACAGTCGTCTGGGGGGAGGAGCAGGACAAGGCACTGACAGAGCTTAAATTGTATTTAAGTCACTCACCTATCCTGGCTTCCCCAGCAGAGGAGCAGCACCTATATGCTTATTTGGCAGTGTCCAAAGTAGCGATCAACGTCGTACTGTTCGTCGAGGAGGACAGCAAGCAGAAGTCGGTGTTCTACGCAAGCCGCATACTCCTGTATGCTGAGACGCGATACAGTATAGCAGAGAAACTAGTTCTCGCTCTGGTCAATGCTAAAAAGAGACTAAGGAAGTACTTCGAGGCACACTCGATTACAGTGTATACGGACTTTCCCATCCGTCAAATCTTGGCCAAACTGGACCTATCAGGACGACTGACCAAATGGGTCATCGATCTAGGGATATACAACATCGAGTATCGGCCTCGAGTGGCGAAGAAAGGGTAAGTCATGGCAGACTTCCTATTATAAATCTAGTCCTTCAGCGAGCCACGTGACCATCCATAGACACCTCTGACTCACATCCTTTTAACCTGGACCCTCTACACCGACAGATCCACGAACACCTCGAGGTCAGGTATTAGAATAGTCCTGCAGACCCCAGCAAGACTCAGGGTAGAGAAATCCTTGAGACTTGGTTTCCAGGCAACGAACAATGAGGCAGAGTACGAGGTGCTACTGCAAGGCCTTGAGCTGGCTCTACACTTCGGAGTAGAGAATATCGCAGTAAAGACTGACTCACAACTAATCATTGGTCAGATCAGGAGAGACTTCGAAGTAAAAATGCCAAGATTACACAGGTATTTCTCCAGGGTAATGGGGGCGAAAGCCCACTTTAGCAACTTCGATATCGAACAGATACCCAAGGAGATGAACCAAAAGGCCGACAAGCTGGCTAAAAGCACGTCGTTCGGGGGGACGACCAAACGCACGGAGATTCTTCTAGAAGGAAAATACACGAGAGACCCTTTGGAGACCCCTACACACCACGTTTTCGCGACCGACTCTGAAGATGAAAGCTGGATGAGACCTATCACCCAATACCTGGCGTCGGAAAACCTGCCTGTAGACCCACAAAAAGCAAGGTCGATCAGACTGAAGGCTCCCCAATACTCGATGATGGGGGGACGACTGTACAGAAGATCAACGATGGGACCGATGTTGAGGTGCGTAGGCGCTATAGAGGCGCAAAAATTGATGGAGGAAATCCACGAGGGAGTGAGTGGCAACCACTCTGGTGGGCGTAGCCTCCCCCACAAGGCCTTAACGGCTGGATATTTCTGGTCCTACATGATGACCGAGGTGGCCCAGTTTGTCAAGAAATGTGATAAGTGCCAGAGGTTCACCCCCTGAAATGCCAACGCGCGGAAGAGCTCCATTCACACATAACTTCTTGGCCCTTCACTAAGTGGGGTCTGGACATCGTCGGAGAGCTCCCCAGAAGCCCCAGGGGAAAAAGATATGTCTTATTGGCCACTGACTATTTCACCAAATGGGTAGAAGCTGAAGCCTACACAACCATCAATAAGGCAGACACAATTAACTTCATTTGGAAAAACATAATCTGCGGATATGGAATCTCGAAAGAGATACATACCGACCATGGCACGCAGTTCCAAAACGCTAAGCTTAAGGAGCTGTGTGATTTGTATGATATAAAGCTCAGCTTCTCATCTGTAAACTACCCTCAGGGGAACGGCCAAGCAGAGGCAACAAATAAGGCTATATTCAGCAATATTAAAAAGAACTTGCAAGAGGCTAAAGGAAGGTGGTTAGAAGAGCTACCAGCCATCGTGTGGGCCCATCGAACCAGAAGCAGAGATCAACAGGAAGAACACCGTTCGCCATGGTCTATGGGTCAGAGGCTATGATCCCGACCGAAATTGGCCTCCCGACCCCTTCTCTCCGAAGTGGTAAGAGACGCCTCATTGAATGAGCAGCAGCTAAGCCACAACACAGACCTCCTTGAAGAAACAAGAGACATGGCTCTGATCCATTTGGCCTTATACCACCAGCAAGCTAGGTCTTATTGCGCAAAGAAAGTCAACGCTTGTCAGTTTAACACTGGAGAATGGGTCTTGAAGGTCAGAACAGGAAATTCCTCAAAGCTAGACTCTAACTGGGTCGGACCCTACGAGGTGATCAAAGCGCTTGACAATGGAGTGTACGTCCTAAAAGAACTCAAGACCAGGAAGAGCCTACCTAACACGTGGAATGCCCAGCATTTGAAGAAATACCACATGTGAGATACATGTAAATGCTTGTATTATTAAATAGCCTGATTCCGAAACAAATGAAGATGTCTGCTACATAGACTTATCCAGTAGTTTGCTATGTAAAAAGGTTTGCCCTTGGTGCCAGACCCCTTGAACTATTCGCGCAAATAAAGATTGTATTATGGGAATCACATCGTGCAATAAAATGCTTGCCGATGGTCCGAGAAAACGTACAAGGAGGAATGAGCTGTGCAATAAAATGCTTGCCAGCAGACCTTAATAAAGATCGCACTATGGGAATCACATCACTCAATAAAATGCTTGCCGATGGCCCGAGAAAACGTACGAAGAGGAATGAGTTATGCAATAAAATGCTTGCCAACAGACCTCAATAAAGATCGTACTATGGAATCACATCGCGCAATAAAATGATTGCTGATGGCCCGAGAAAACGTACGAAGAGGAATGAGCTGCGCAATAAAATGCTTGTCAGCAGATCTCAATAAAGATCGTACTATGGGAATCACATCGCGCAATAAAATGCTTGCCGATGGCCCGAGAAAATGTACGAGGAGGAACGAGCTGTGCAATAAAATGCTTGCCAGCAGACCTCAATAAAGATCGTACTATGGGAATCACATCACGCAATAAAATGCTTATCGATAGCTCGAGAAAACGTACGAGGAGGAATGAGCTATGCAATAAAATACTTGCCAACAGACCTCAATAAAGATCGTACTATAAGAATCACATCGCGCAATAAATGTTTGCCGATGGCCCAAGAAAACGTACGAGGAGGAATGAGCTGCATAATAAAATGTCTGCCAGCAGACCTTATTAAAGATCATACTACGGGAATACGTCGCGTAATAAATGCTCGCCGACGACCCGAGAGAACGTACGAAGGGTAACAGGCCACGCAACAAAAACTTACCGCCGACCCTCAAGAAACACCTGCACGATGGGGAAGAATTGAGCGATAAGACCCTCCTCAGAGAGCACCTTAGCTATGTGTAGGCTAAAGGTAAACGGGGTCAGGGTCTACCCGTTGGAAGTAGACCCTCCCTAGAGAGCACCTTAGCTATGCATGGACTGAAAGTAAACGGGGCTAGGGTCCATCCATTGGAAGTAGGCCCAGATAAGACCAAACACGAAGATAGAAATTAAAACCAAATTCTATTTATTATTACTTAAATTACAGAGTGCGTGGTCGACAGGGACACAGACCCAGCATCTCTATCTGTCAGGAGCAGGTCTTAGATGGACTCGCAAGGACACGTAGGAGTGATAACGCCATGTTTGCTCCCGGTGAGAGCCGAGCCCAGGCCTTTTCTTCTGCAGCGATGGGTCTAAGCAAGAGTCAACCAATCCCTGGAGCTAGTTCCTAGTGCATTCCCATTTAGGGTCAAATAAGTCTAACTATACGTGTGGATCAAATTTTGCTAAGACAAGTCATAACAGTAATTATACATCCTCAAAGCCGGACGAGCCGGAACTCACATCCTGATCTCCAGAGCTAATCTTATTAGTCATAGCACGGGGGGAATTCACTAATAACTCCAAATCATATACGATTGGCCCAAACTGGAGGTTGGCCGAACTGCCAACAAGGGAATGATATCGTATATGATATCCGACCCTGACCACGAAGGAGGGCAACAAAAAAGAAAACAAAGTAAACGTGAGAAAGTACACCATTTTTATTATTTAAACATATGCTTGCAACAAGGGTCAGTTTTACACTGCACAGTCAGTATCTTACAAGTACACAAAAGAGCGAAGGTCCCTAATTTCCTCCAACGGGGGGAGGGACACCAGCTTCGACACTTGGCCCAGCCTCGGTAGAGAACGACACGTCAGGTTCAGAGTCGTCACTAGACAAGACGACCGCACTTGACCCTCTGCCAGTTGAAGCGTCAGGACCAGGCTGACCCTCAGGAACCTCCATGGCTTGTTCTGGCAGATCAGAAGCAAGCACTATCTCTTTGGCAGCTGAGGTAGACGTGGAGGGCCCGTCATTATCTTCGTCAAGCATTTTCAGTACATCAGCAGGGTACACAATATTAATCTCGTCCCCTAGCTGCTGCATGTAGTACCTGACGGAGTAATAGTCCCTCTCGACACCCTTCTGCTCATCGAACTAGTCTGGCGTCACCATCTCCGTGTGGCCATCAAATTCCCCGTTCTCCTAACCAGACCTATAGCTCTCCACAGAAAGGATGTCCACCTGCCTCTGGTACCTTATCTTCAGCTTTTCTGCGTCTACCAGCCTATCTCTTAGCGCCGCTAGCCTCAGTTCCGCTTGCTGTTGCGACAAGTCGATCAAAAGAGTGTTAATATCGATGAGATCCTCGTCGTGCTTGCGAGACAGCTCCACATGAGCTTCCACCAGTTTACTGTGATCCAAATAGAGATGTCGTATTACCTCGTTGGACCGATCGAGTCTGCGCTACAGGGAATGAGCCTCTAACTTGGCTTTTCTCACCTCCTTAGCCTAGTCGATGGCTCTGTCACGAGCAATGAAAGCCAGCCCCATCTCAGCCCCTGCGCTCTGCAACTCCTGTTCTTTGACATTGAGCTCGGCTTGGGCTAACCTGGTAGCCTCGGCCTCCGAGCGTAGACATGGGACCTTAGTTTCGAGAGACTGGACCTTCCCCTCTACTTCGGCCAACTTGGCGACCAGCTCTTCACGTCTGGCCCTTTCGACAGTCAAAGTGTGTGGACCACGCTGTTGACCCTAGACTCTTCAAGGCTCAGATATAGGTTGAAGTTCGCCCTCAATGCGGCAAGGGAGACCTTGCTCCGCTCGGCCGCCACATGACGGGCGTTCAGCTGCTCGGTCAGCTCACTGACACAAGAGAAATAGAAAGACTGGATGGCGGCTTGCTGCAGAATATAAAAAAAAGGGAGTTAGTGTTCAGTAAAGATGCCGAAAACATGGAGATAACGGCCAGACGAGCCAAACCTATGCAATGCTGCGACCAGCAACGAGCCCTACATTCTCCAGGGAGAGCGCCTCTAGCTCGAATTTCGCGGCATCACCCTCTCCCTTGGCGTCATCCGTGTCCGAGGAGCGTGACTCCACCCCACCGATCGTGAGGATGCCTTCTCCCCTCACCGAACGCACCCTAGTAGCTTGTTTCGACGCTCCCGAAGTGGCGGAGGTGGGGGCAGTAGAAAGCAGGGCGTCCCTAAGCACACCTTCAGCGACAGCTGGAGGTGGTGCACCCTTAGCAGAAGGAACCCCCACGACTGCTGCCACTTCAACGGCCTCAGCTACCACCTCCCTTGGAGATCCGCCTGGCTATAATTTTTTGGTCTTGTCTTGATCAACATGCTCGGACGGGCTGCCGTGTGTAGACCTTCTCCTCCTCGTGATGGTCAGGGTAGCCCCGTCATGGTCACTGTCAGAAGAGGGGGCAGTTCTGCCTCTCTTCCCCGCCGGGCTTTCCTCCCCCTCGGACGGGCCGACTTCGCAACCCCGCTTCATGGGGACCAGGGGAGGGGAAGACAGTCGAGACTTCAATCGCAGAGCCCTTCCGCTGAGCTCGCCAATCTCCCTACGGGAGCGAGCAGCATCGAACTCCGACCCCGCGCCCGCCTTCGAGCCAGAGCTGGGGGCAGAAGGAGCTGGTCCAGCGAGCTCCCCTGGTAGGCTCAAAGGCGCTCTTTTACCATACACAATCTTTATGGCCGGTGTCTCCTGAGTCGCGAGCTTGCATGCCTCGAGAGAAGGCACCACAGGCGCTTCACCCCTGGACACAAACAAACCCTCTAGCTCGTCATCCGAGCCCAATCTTGGGGCGACAACTCCCTGCCCCCCGGCCTCGTCCTCAGAAGACACCACCAGACACCGACCAGCAGGGACCTTGGATCGGGCTCTGTGAACGACAGTACTCCTCTTGGCAGAGGAGAGATCTGCTGGAGGGCCAGTGTCCGAACCTGCAAGGGTGAACGATCTTATTAGAATGCAGCCATGACCTAATCGACGAAGCCTTAAGGAATGGAATAAACTCACCCCTAACTCTCTTGGGCGCATCAGCCTCCTTGTTTCGGAACTTGACGTACTCCTCAGTCATGAGCTTCATCACCTCTTCAAGCTCATGGCTAGTCAGTGCCACCAGGTTGTCGGGGCCTGCCAGCTGGCTCGAGGCCGTGATCTAACGACCCACCATGGCGATGCGGCTCTGCTCATCCCGGCGGAACCGGTTCAGAGCCGAAGCATCAAGCTGGCTCCGGAGGTACTTGGAGATGACCTATGTGTCCAGTGAGAAGGGGAGATGAGAGACCATCCTCGGCATCATGTTCATCACCTGGGGATTCAGAACGACCTGAATATGTCGAAAATCCCCAGAGGATCCGAAGACGACGACCCCCCCCCCCCAGCTCCTTGAGCTGCTTCGCCGACGGCCGTGGCTCGAACCTGTTTTCCTCCACAGAGGCTGCGCAAGGCCAGATATCATGAGTAAAAATGGGCAAAGCTCACTCAGACCCAAAAATCAAAGCATAACTCAGTACTTACTTTGCAGAAAAAATGGGGGGGATTTGGAAATGCTCCCCATTCACCCAAGGAGAGCACCAAGCCCCTTTGACAGCGTATAGCCTGGAGTGAGAATTCCACTGCTTGTCTGACCTCGACAGACCCCAGAAAACGTGGTGCCCTGGAAGCGGTTGGAGGTAGAAAGTAGAGTAAGAGCTCCTTTTGGGATGAGGGTGAGCTTGTAGGCATAGAAGACCACCTCTAGGTCGATATGCACTTCGAGGAGGACCGACAGAGTAGAGAGCCCCATCAGGATCATGATCTCGTTAGCATTCAACTACATCGGGTGAATCCCCGTCAGGTTGAAGAACTGGTGGACTAGGAGAGGAAGGGGAAATCGCAGCCATTCTAAGTATTTCCTCCCCAGGACGATGGAGCCTTCGGGGGTGGAGGAGCGAAGGTACTAGTCTACTGGACCCTCAACCCTTTGTAAGGTGACTCTGCCAGGGAGGTAGAACTGCCTCTTTAATGAGCCCAACTCAGAATCCGCGATGGGGCGGAGCTTCTGACTCTGATTCGGAGCCATTGTCATGGATGCGATCGAAAAGGGCAGAAGTCTCGAGAAAAAAGAGGACTCGGGGACCCTAAGATTCGAGAAGGCCGGAAATTTTGAAAGAAAGGAAGCATGAGAACTTGAGAGTTTCGGTAAAGTAAGAAATGAGCGCAAGTGCGGTTTTTACAGGGGAGAAGCTGAAGAGTTTGCCCTAGAGGAGAACAGTCCGAGGAACAGAAGCGTTAGAATTTCAAAATTTGAAAAAATCGTGACACAGGTTGACGTGCACCAGTATCAGTAATTGAGGAATAATGACAGTAATAAGCCACGTGTACCCTTCGAATTGGCGGACTGAAGGCACGATTTCACCACTTAATGGATGCGAATCCATCAAATAGGGAAATAGGGGTAGTTGTAGGGCACATTCCTAGATCATGTACCAGGTGGACGGTTAAATGGCGGAACAGGTGGCAAGGGGCACACCGTCTGACACGTGTCCAGAAGGACCGCTTAAAAACCACACTAGTCGCACGTGATATCGTATGAGCCTGTGGGTTGTCGAAGGCCAGGGCCGAATCTATCCCAGACCCTGGACGGGTTCGGCCTAGTCTAATTCTTACCTCGACAGTTGGGGGTCAAAGCCTCGAGGGTCTTCCGCAAGAAGATCATTGGAGACAGCGCGCTGCTCCAGACCCAGATAGGGTATTTAATGCAATCCTGAGTAGGTGTGCACATTGGACAGACTGTCCTGACAGGACGACAGTTTATCAAAGTCTCGCCCCCGCCAGGCTCGAGCCATAGAGGACGGTGAAAGCAAGTAACGACGATACAAGGGAAATTACAGTAACCACGACCCGTAATTTCTAGAGTAAGTTATGATGAGAAAACGTACTCGATCCTGTAATTGAGAGGCAGAAGGTTTTCAATTCCATAACTATATATATATATATATGAGCCATGCATCCCCTTGAAGGATATAGAGATATAGAGAGATATATACAAATTTATAAGCAAGAGAAAAACTTAATTTTGCTACTCAATCTCAAGGGTAAATATCTGACTTAAGCATCGGAGAGTCTTTGCAGGTGGCTTTCCCCGCCTTTTCGATCCGACTTGAAGTCAAAAGTACTATGCGATAATCATGTCAGCTGATAAGAACTACACCAACACATATATACTGCAATTAGCAAACAGAAAATGTCATGTCATGTTTTCGTTTGTCCTTTTTTTTTTCTTTTTTATTTCTTTCTTTTTAGTGAATCTAAAAATAAAGAATAATCATGTACGAGCCAGTGAACCACTTTGCATAAGTTTTTATTTTCCAAATTTGCCAGGTTTAGCATTTCCTCGTACCAGACGAAGTCAACAACCCGACCAAACAATGCTGGCTTTGCTAGCTTAAGTGGAAAATTTTGCCTTCCTTTAACTCCAAGTCAGCTTAATATGATGATTAAGTTACATTATATCAAATTATCAACCAGTAATGGGCAGATACTGAAATGTTTTCATGTCGTTTATCTGGCATTACTCCTCTCTTTCCTTCTTAGAGGGATAGAGAGAGAAGAGCCACTGTTATACTGTAACTGCCCAAATATTAATTTACCTGTTGTTTCGTTCACTTCAATTAGTCACTTCAACAAGGATGAGTGAAAGAAATCTGTTTACTGAACAAGGTTCAGGCAGATATGACTTGAAGAAATACTCCTTGTAGAGTCGGCCTTCAATAGGCATTAATTACCTGTAGTGTGTTTATCAATCTTATTGGGAAATGGCAGCACGCGAAATTTATAAATCGGATAAAGGTGGGGGATTTGTTAAATCGGACTGCCTACATCTAATCCCAAACCATGAAACTGCTAATGTAGTCTGAAGATCAGCAGTCCTGGGTCTGCTCATGGCAAATAAACCCATGGCTAGATCCTTGCTAAAAAATATTCTATCCAGCATATGGAAAACTGATGAAGAATGCAAATAAACCCATGGAAAACTGGTGTACAAGCTTCCCCAAGCCTGGGCTGCTAAATCTGCCTATCTTAGGATCAGATTATGCTCCTATCCTTCTGGCCTTGAAAGAATGGAATAACAATTATGTTGGCAGATGTGACTCAAGGCTCAAGCAATTGGACTCTTAAGTTGACTTGGCTACAAAAGCAACAACCAACTCAGCAGTTGTTGGAAGAAGAAGCTTCCACTCAATTAGAAATCCTTGAAATCTGGGAGAGCCTGGAATCCATTTGGAAACAAAAATCTAGAGAGGACTGGTTGAAAGAAGGTGATCAGAATACAAAGTTTTTTCATGCCTCTACTGTGGTAAGGCGTAAACGCAATCATATTTTGGCTATTGAGAAAAATAATGGAGATTGGCTAAGATGTAGAGCGACTATTGGGAACTATTTAAATGAAAACTTCACCAATTTGTTCACTTTGTCAAATCCGGTTATCTCAGAGGAATTGGAGGTTTTAATTGATAGCTCGATTACTGCTGAGGAGAATGCCGAATTGTGTCGATTGCCCACTTATGATGAAGTTAAGACCATAGTGTGAGAGATGAATCCGTTGAAAGCCCCTGGGCCAGATGGGATGCCTGGCATTTTCTACCGCAATTACTGGGACATTGTTGGTGCCCAAACTGTGGATTATGTCAAGGAATTTTTTGCAGGGCTAATTTAGAGGAATGCCCCAGGTATCTCACACTTAATGTTCGTAGATGATACCATGTTTTTTTTTGCAGGGCTAATTTAGAGGAAGTCAATATCTTGAATGAATGTCTCAAAAAATATGAAGAATGGTCTGGTCAGAGGATTAGCAAGCCCAAGTCTGGACTACTCTTCTCTCCCAACACCCCCCCAAGCTACGCGAAAATAGATTATGGCTAGATTGGAGATGAAACTAGTAGGAATGGGGGAAAACTATTTGGGGAATCCTCTTTTGTGGTCTAGAAATCGAAGAAGTGATTTTCGTTTCTTGAAGGAGAAGGTTATGAGGAGACTTGGAGGTTGAAAGGTCAAACTCCTCTCTAGAGCGGGACACACTACCCTTATTACTTCAGTTATAAAAAGTATACCCATGTATACGATGCCAACTTTCAGTGTTCTCTTATCAATCTGCAGGGATATTGATAGTGCTGCAAGGAGATTCTGGCGGACAAAATTCGATATTTAGCTTGGAAGTCCTGGGATACTATGTGTCAGCCTAAATCTTATGGTGGCATTGGAGTTAGAAGGGTGGCTAACTTCAACCGAGCCTTACTGGCCAAATTGGCTTGGAAATTAGACTGCACTAAGAATAGACCGTGGGTAAAGCTTCTCCACTATAAATACTGCAGCAAATTGGATTTCTAGCAAGTCCAAGCGAAACAGTCTGATTCCTTAGTTTGGAAGGGGATTCTTTCAGTGAAGGACATGGTATTAAGAGATAGTTGCTTTCTTGTTGGAGATGGCACTCCTATAGACATTTGGAAGCACCCATGAATTCCTTGGCTTCATCAATCTTCCCTAAGAGATACTTTTAATCCTACAACAAGTAGGTTACCAAGAGCTCTGATAAAAGTGTCATACCTTTTCTTGAATGGATGTCGGAAGTGGGATGAACAATTAATTATGCAACTTTTTGACAGGGATATCGCCCGCCCGTACGTTTTGAAAGTCAAATCCCTTGCAATTCCAAGAGAAAATATGTTGATTTGGAAGGGTTCTTACTCAGGGGAACTCTTTCTTAAAAGAGCTTATTGACAAGATCAAGAAACTCGTTTCAATAGAGAAAAAGAAATTTGGAAGATCCTGTGGAAAGCAAAAATTCATGAACGTCGTAAAATCTTGATATGGAGGGTTTTAACAAACAATCTTCCTACAAAGGAAAAATTGGCAAGGGTTTTCAATATGGAAGACGTGGTTTATCCACTATGCTCTCTTGGCAGAGAAAACTCTTTATACTTATTCAAAGATTGCATCCTACTAGAATGATTTGGTTTAGATCAAAATAGGCTATGTAAGTTGACTAGTGTAATGGGAGAATCTTCAAAGTTTTCTTATTATGGGTTTTGAACCAAGTGCAAGCATCAATCAGAAAAAGATGACCTCATTCGCTTCTCTGCCTGCGTTTTTGAAACCATCTGGAGAGTTAGAAATAATTTGGTCTTCAAGAATGGTACAATTGATCCGATCCAACTAAGAAAAGATTGTCACAGTGTATATTTAGAGATGAGCCTTTTTAGAAAACTAGATGAGCCTCCTGGAATTTTTATGGAGCTATCAGATGGACCTTAATGGAGTCCCCCAGAAACGGGATTCAGGAAGGTGAGCACATATACCTTCTTTGTAAAGAATAAATGTGAGTTTAGAGGTATCTTTAGAGATGTTGCAGAGAGTGCTGTATTTCTAGAGAAGAAGTGGAGTAAACTGATTGTAGTATCTGATATAACTATTTCAGTGAACTCTCTACCAAAAGAAAGTATCTTCCGGAATGAAAATCTTTTGCTGTTTTCTTTAATATTATTAATCTTTATAATTTGTTTGATTATATTTTGTTTTGTCCTTATCCCATGACAAGCTAATGCCACGATAGACTTATTAGCTAAGATGTGTCGCATCAATACAAATACTGGATCTTGGAGTCTTTGGAAGGCACCACGGATGGAATGTCCTTGTTTCCACCTTTTAATTGATATTTTGTCCGTTTGGGGAAAAAAAAAAAGTTGACATACATTAGTGTAAGCATGAATGATCGTGGAAAACAAGTTCAAACCACCTCAAAGTTTTTCTTCCTTTTTTCTTTTTCTTTTTCCTTTTTTTTTTTTTTTTCCGAGGGAGCCTCAAATATGTTTTTATTGTACGAAAATATTACGTTAATCGATTTGAAGGACCCACGTGGAGATAGCCAAGCCCACATGTGTTGACTCTCAATTGTTTACAAATTCAACTTAATTAGTAGCTCAAACGGCCATTAGCAGTTCCTAATCACATATTGTAACTTTAATTGAATGATGCGAAGAGTGCTCATTTGGCATCTTTGAAATCTCGAAATCTCAAATGGGCCCCCCATAACTTTCTTTGAAGACCAACAAGAATCTAGTCCTAGAAAACAAAATCTTTTCGCTACCATTATTCTTCTAAGGAGTAACTATAATCATACATATAGAGACCAAAATCACAAAATAATTGACCCCAGATCGACATGATGGACTTAACTACACACGGTTATTGGTTCTGGATCAGATTTCCTTTTGACTAGTAATAAAACGATCAATTAGTAGTGAAAATTCTCACCACATCGAAGGTTCATTCTTACCATGCTTGTTTAATAGTACTCCCGGAGTTATTCATCCAATTCAATTTGCGAGTGCCGATTTTATAAAAAGAAATTATATCTAATTTAACTCACATGAAATTTTTTAACCAATTCAATCCATTTCGTAAATCTGTAAATTAGATTGGCTATTTTTGATTGGTTAATAAACTCTTATAATTAGGTTTTATGTTGGTTTTTGTTTTGAATATTTATTTTTTTCCACAAATTTAGATATTTGTATCTTAGAAAGTATAGTTAAATATAGTAATAGTCATTGAATTATACTCATTGTATCACTTTGTCTCCTGAATTTTCAACTTACATAAAAATAACTCATGAATTATGTAATTGTTATAATAACTCATGAATTATGTAATTGTTATAACAATAGTTCTTTTATCACAAGCTGTTGGTTTTTTTAACAAAAACTAGTCATAGATAAAACGTATAATTAGGTATTATTTACTTCTATGAGTTAGAATCTCATTTTTAGTTATAATTACTAAACTGTGCACTTTACGCAAGACTCATTTCTGTTAAAAATTTTGACAGTTTATGAAAAAAAAAATAGTCATTGCTACAATAATTGTATAAGTCTTGTTAGTCTATTTTGTAAATTAAAAAATTCAGAATCTCATTCTTAATCATAGTTACTAAACTATGTACTCTCTAATAACTTATTTTGGTTAAATATTTACTAGTTTGTGATAAAAGATCATTATTACAAAGTAGACTATCAAGAAAATTCAGAATCTTATTCTAAACCACAATTACTAAACCGTGTACTCTCTAATGATTTATTTCTGTTAAATATTTAATCATTTGCGACAAATAAATTTTTATTACAACACTTACATATTCAAGGACCATTACTAAGTTAAAATTCTTAAACAAAATGGTAGATATTGTATAATTGAAGGGCTATTAATATCATTAACCCTAGAAAGTATTGATCATGTGTGATCATGTATGGTAGGTGTATATAAAATTTTATACTTTAAACTACAACCAATTGAAAATTTAACAAATATATAAATTTAAAAAGTATAAATTATATGTTACACATACTTTTAAGTGAGGATTTAAGTGGATCAGTTTCTTTCCGATTCTCAAAAAGAAGCCACTCAAGTTAGTGTGTCCAAATATAGGACAGCTTTCAATAACAGAGAGTTCAGAAGGCAGTTTCAGCCACAATTGACTATTCGCATTAACAGAGTTAAGGACTAAAACCAGATCAAAGTTTCAGTCATGAATGATGAATCTACATTGCGAAAAATGAATGAATACAGTATGTTTTAGTTCATGGATGACATTTCTTCTATCAGTTGAACCAAAAGGTAATAGATCAAAAAAACTCTCTTTTGTAATCTACAAGCTTTTTTATGCCACTTTGGCGAAGTTTAACCCTTATACGGTGACAGTGAAGAGATAAAGTTTCAGTACGACAGCCAAAGCCAACTGCAACAGGAAGATCCCTGCTACAATCAGGAACCACCTTCGACCTGCTGACTCAATGTGAGCTCGAAGGTTATTTGCCACAAAAGTTGCCGACATAAACCCAGCTACACCTGCTACTACCCATCTGAAAATTTCCAAGGGCACAACAGAGAGACACTGCAACAACACAAAAACATAATTCAGCTAGCTGTTACAATTACCCAGTGGAAAATGTAACTGTGGACTAACGAACGTAGTTGCCCTTTATCAATAATGACTAAGGAACATAAAATGGGTTTCACCTTAGACACCAGTATGATCACTACTATCACACTTGGGACGGTAAGGGGATACATGCCTAGCTAGGAAAGCTTTCTCCATGATTTTCTATAAGGTTACATCTTACCTAAAGATTATTTAAAGTCAACAAACTTTCCAGACAGACTTTATTACTAAAAATTGATAAATAGAAAACCAACCTCTGAAGCAGTATGTATACAAAGCTAATAAGGTGCCTAACTGCTTTTTGAGGAGAAAAGTTCCTTCATTTTAGACTAGTATGACCCAAACAAAAGGGCAACAACTTAGGCAGGAGGAAATTTTCTCTTTACGCCTAGATGGGTGGGGAAGAATAAACCTATATTATTGTTAAAAGAGTGAAATTTGAAACCAAGGGACTTACCAGTGCTGGAATGAAGACAAATAGGGAATAGCCATAGAGACAAAACAGCTGAACAAGACCTGATGGTGCTGAGAAGTACTTAAGGATTACATATAATCCGAGAGGAACAACAGTAACATAGCCATAGAACAAACCCGCAGACCAGGTCATAAGATTGATGTCATAGTCCCATTCTTTCTTCTGAAGCTTGTGTGCTACATAAGTCACAAAAGTGCCAATAGAAGCAGCTACAAAGATAAGAGTAGTGCATATCCAGAATGGTCCATACCTGCAGATAATTAAGTTATGATACCATGACCTCAGCCCATAGCAAATCAACAAAACAAAGGGAAAAACTTACAAATCCGGGTTTCCATCTGTTTTTTCATTAAAAGATCCAGTAAATGGAAAGAGAGTATCTTTTATCCTATCTAGAACATCGGAAGTGTCAACATCAAAGTATGGCTTGTAAGCAGCTACAGAAAATGTCCGAAACCAGCCATTCTGCTGGGGTTCATCAGGACTTGATACAGGTTTTGAAAATGTATCTGTGACAACAGAACATATCCATCATCCACTACTATACAAGAAAAAGGGTCAATCCCCTAGAAAGTTAGCAATGGACTTTGAAACAGACAATTGTGGAAATTTTATGAAAACTATGGTCCAGTAATTTATATCTCGCAAGGCTACAAGTTCAACTTTGCTCTGATGCAACCAAATAGACCCCAAGCATCATCAAAGTTAAAATTCTGACCATGGTTCTTTCTGGATCTCTACTCTGGTCACCAAATTTGTTCAAGATGACCTCTCCGCATAATGGTGGTTGTAAAAGCACTAAATCAGAATCCTATTCTACCCCATGCTATTTTAATTGTACTGTCAATTAACAACTTAGCTTATGAATTACAACTACAACCAACTCTTCTCTTTTCATTTTGCTTGTCCAACTCATGAATGCATAAGCATTTCGATCATATGAAAATTTACTTTCAAACTTTTTCTATCTAGCTATCGAAACTGTCCAATATAATATTCAGAGTCCTACACTTAAGGGCCAACTCTAAACAAATTTAAGCAATGGTCAGATACAATAGAAAAACATGAACCCTACTTTCCATCATGGCCAAACAACATCATCTTTCTTCTGACATAAAAAAATAACAAAAAATTGTAGTCCATCCATACAACAAAATTCATAAACAAAACTTTAGGTTCAGGATTCAGAGAAAACATAAATGGATTAAATCACGAATATCTAATGCAACAGTGCAATAAATGAGGAACGGAGCAAACCCAACTCTCATTTGCTTCATAATTTATAAGATCAAAATTGCACGTACCATCAGCATCACGAGGAGGACGGGAACTAGCCGATATCTTCCCTTGTGCTTCAGATGGTGGAAATATCTGAAGGTTCGAATCTGCAAAAGTCATCCCTCATCATAATTATATTGCCAACAAAAAGAGTAAAATAAACAGAATAAAAACTCAAACATTCTTCATAATTGCATCCCGCATCAGTAAAGGAAATAATTGAAACGTAGCATCTAATCTATCTTCACTTAAAACAGGAAGAAAAAAGGAAGTAGCAACTAATCTGGACAGACAAAGATACATAAAGATTGACTAAATTCGACGGCAGAAATTATTTGACTGCTGACAAAATGCAGCAAAATTGAAAAAATAAAAATATTCTTTTCAGCTCCTACATTTTCCGGGCAGCCAAACAAAGCTAAATCAAGTTGAAATGTAAGCGATTCAGTGGTTCAGCAAGCAAAAGAGAGAATAATAACACTACCATCAACTACATTAGCTGATTTTTCTTTCTCTTCACCCAAACCAACCAAACCCCTAACCCCCCGCGCGCGTATAATCGAGTAATTGCAACCACAGGCAAAACAGTTACAATACAAGAACACATCAATTGATTATTCTTTTTCAATAAAGAAAATAAGAACTAAGCTAAATCAACTTGACTATAAACTAGATGAGCCGATTGATCTTATTATATTTTATTTATTTGTGCATAATCGAGTAATTGGCATGATTTACAGAGACAATAAGATCCATTAATTTCATGTTTTGTTTGGTAATTGCAGATTTAATTCTATAAGCAACCAAACCAAATCAAAGGACGAGAAATTGTTTGTTACCTTGGAATTTAACGGTGACTTGGCCTGGATCTGTCACAGCCTATAAACATCGAACCAAACCAAAATTATATATATATATATATATATATAGACAGATCCAAATCTTATACCAAAATTAAGAACTAAAATCGTCAAATTTATTTCTTTTTAAAAAAAAATAAGAAAGAAACTTACAGGAACGGATCCTGAAACCTTTTGATTATCAATGCTTGTATAGTTGCCTGACATCATCTTCTTCTTCTTCTTCTTCCTTTCTCACTCTCTCTGCTCCCAAAGATCTCTCTCACTCGAGACCCTCTCCCTCCTCTACTCTGTTTACGGCCTCGATTTTGTTATTATTAATCTTTTCTTGTTTTCGTTTTTGTCTTTCTTGGTTTTTTCTTTTTGGTATTTATCTGTTTCCATGTCCGAATGTGATCTAGCTAGATTTTTAACTTGAAATAATAATAATAATAATAATAATAATAACAATAATAATAATAAAAGAAAAATATGGGCCGAGATATAAAAACTGCCCATTAGCAGTTAGGTTGGGCTATAATAGACCTGTTGGACCGAATCACTGAACAGTTAAGGGAATTTGACGAATAAATTACGTGACTACCACCTTTTTTTCCTCGTGAATTAAATTTACCACTATACCATTTTTTTAAAATGAATTCTCGATGATTTTGACAGATTCTTGACGTCAGTGGTAATCTTGATAAATTTTTGATAGATTCTTATTAATTCTTAATAAATTCTTGACAAATTCCCTCTTAAAAATAATAAAATCTAATAATGATAGTAAATTTAGTTAAACATTTAAAAAAAATGATAATGGTCTACTTTAACTCTGCTTAACCTGAATTTGAATTTGACATATATAGTAATTATTTGGACTAAAATGATATTTTTATTGAGTGTTTTGAAACATTATTTTTTAATAGTATTACGATGTGACAATAAAATTATGACTTTTAGAACCAATTAATATCACAAATTGTGATTCCGTCACAAAAGAGATTAAACATTATGACATTACTAAAAAAATATTTTTCAAATCAGTCCTAAAAAATTCGTGTTATAGTCAGGTTCATTTCCCAACAGAAAATAGAGTAATTATGAGAAATGTATTTTCTATATATTATATTCGCCATTGAGCTATTTAGTTACAAAAAAACTAATACAATGACATCTATTATAACCAAGCATCAGAATCCACCATTTTTCTATAAACCCTGAGTGAATGTAGATCCCTATATCTTACCGATTCTTAGCTGCATTTCACTTTTTTGGGGCTAGAAATGTAGTTAGCTGCATGTGTAACTAGCTGCATTTCACTTGTTATTTATTATTTTGTAATTTGCTGGTTTTAAAAAAAATCCGGTGGGGGAATCTGAATTTGTTCCTTATTCATAGTTATTACTAATTTGCCATTTAATCAAATATTTATTTTTATTTTTATTTTTATTTCTATTTGTTTCTTCATTCGTATAAAAATTATGGGTGAATGGTAAAAAAGAATACTTTGAAATCTGAATATTTTGCGATTTAAACTATGAAATTTGGATTTTGCAAAATAATGTTCTAAGATTAAAATTTTTTAAAACTTAATACCCTAGTTAATTTTTGAATAACTTTAATTAATAAAAAACAATAATATCTTTAAAATTAAGGAGAATAATAAAGGCTAATCCAATTTCAACGAAAGATAATATTGTTTTTTAGTTACAAAAATTGATCAAAAAGTCAATCCAATATATTAATTTTCACAAATTTTTAATCTCACAATATTATTTTACGGAATTCAAATTTCAGGATTTAAATTGTATTGTAGAATACTCAAATTTTAAAATATTTTTTTGCAATTCACACTATAAATTATAGCTACATGTTCTTTTCAAGTCAACAATATGTCCTATCTTTTAATTTCGCATACTTTTCTGTAGAAATATCAAACATGGTTTCTTTAACAACATTTTTTTTTTTGTTTCTTTGGATGAACCTGTTTAGGGACCTTTCGTTTGCGTATAATGTCAGCTTTTCGTTAAATGATAAAACGACAAATAGTTTAGCTTTAGAAACGGCATACGTTTCCCTTCAATTTCGTTTATTAAACGTCATGTTGGTTTCGACCAACACAGCGGCGGCGGCTGGTTATTTAGTCTTCACACAGAAAAGACATGTATTATAATTATAATGATAATAACAATAATAATAAATACTCCCGTAACTAATCCACAGTCAAATGAAATTGAGAAATCTTTACCCACAGTATAAATTTAACAGGCGAACTTATCAGTGTCTATGCAGAACAAAATTATCTGCACTAAATTACTCCAATAAAATCAAAACTGTCTCCAAGAATGAGCTCCAAAAGATTGGCATCTTCCACATGCCTTATGCAGGTCCAGAACAAGATTGCTCTTTAACTAAAACACTTATCACAAAGATGAAAAGTTTCCTCTCCGAAAATTGATCCCGATCTCTATAATAGACTTCTAATTAAGATTAGTAAATAAGCTCACACCTATTTACAAGTTGCTCATCCACATTACCGTCGAGAAGAGTACTATCAAGCACTTTTTAATCTACCCCTGGTGAGCAACAGATACCTTCTGATTGCAAGTATGAGAACCCAAGTAGTTTTGGTAATTTTTTCCTTGATCATCAAAAGCAATGCTGAACTCAAAACAGTCTTCAAGATTTGAGCCTGCAATCCCTTGAAGAAACCAAGTACCCCTTCTGATTTCCATATGGCATAAGAAACTCCAGACAATGTTTTTCGCGACTTTGGCTGAGGTTTACTGGCTCCTTCATCATCTGGATCTGCAGCTTGTATCATGACCTTACACCTGTAGTCAGTAAACATTTACTTACATCCATAAATCAAGTTCATAAGTTATAGTTATCAGAGTTCAAGAAAACAATTATGCACCTGATTGCTGGATATGTCAGAAAGGTAGCAACACTCTTGGAGACTGCACCTAACACAAATGCTGAAAAGGCCGAAAGAGCTTCAGGGGATGAACCCTTGTCCCGTTTATCCAGTTTTTCCCTCAGAAGTCTTTGTTTTAGTTGATCAAAAACTGTATACTGAAAGGTAACATAAGAAAAGAGTTACATTCTAAGAATTGAACCAAATAATCAATCATTTTCTCTTTTCAGCTCAAAAATCGTCAGGACAACAGACCTGAATCGCAGGGTTTGAAGTCAGCAACAAGGAGATTCCAAGCCCATCAAATGCATCACTCCAAGTGCCCTCCGTAAGCGTCTTCCACAAGCCCTTGGATTTTCCAAAGGCAGTTGTCTGCATCCTTGAGGAGGCTGTATCCAGGGGCTACACAGGAATAAAAGATAATTCAGAAAGTCTTAACACGAAACAACATAACATGTCTATGATTTCGGGATGTTCACGAGCATAATGAAGTAGAAGAAACGACAGTTCAAATCCTATGGCGAGAGCAAGAAGTGGCCTACAACTTCACTTTGCTCAAAAGTGCAGCGAAATCGAGCATCATCTAACACTCAAAAAGCATACATTATAAGACAACAATAGCATATGCTCTATCGTAAATGGCAACCACAGTTCTCTGTTCCGCAATCTAACACCAACCCAGCAACTCAAAAATCTGCTAAACTCGACATTCTCAACACTGGAAATCCTTGGCTCTATGAGGCCCAGAACAAATGATGGCATGATAAATTTTGCAATGCATCACAAAACATTCAACTATAATAATAATAATAATAATAATAATAATAATAATAATAGCTATACATAGCCTACTCATTCTCACCTGTGTCACAATCGCGGTACAAGCCCCAGCAGCGGCAGCCACAATCAAGTTTGCCTTGGTTCCAATCTTCTTAGCCCCACTCTTTTCTAGATACAATCTTTTGAAGTAACTGTATCCATAAAAGTAAATGAACTGTGCAATGAAGGACTGCAAGTTCTTAGTCCCCAGTCCTTGGTATAGCGAAAGCACCTGACGATTAGATATGGCTTCCCACAACACATCAGAAAGGTTCCTACACAAGCCGCAAATGAATGACTTGAAAAGTCAGACAGACAAAAGCATGAATTCAAACCCCCACACCCCACAAAAAGAGCCATTTCTAGATTGCCCTTTTGGAATCAGATATAAGCTTAAATTCAAAAGTCAAGCCAAAAATTAAATGATTTTTCCCAGATGTCCAAACATTTGGCTTTGATGAAATTAACAAAAAAGATACATAAATTCCCCGAAATCCTATAACATAGTCTTTGGCTCGGATCAAAGACAACAAATCAAAATAATTAAAATTAAAACGATATATAAATATACGTATGTATACATATATATATATATATATATATAGAGAGAGAGAGAGAGAGAGAGAGAGAGAGAGAGAGAGGAAGGGAGAGAGATTGGACCTGTATTTCTGGCGACCGTGGGCTCGAACCTCGGCTTGGTACCTGGTTTTGCAGGTGTCAAGAGGGTATAAGATGGTGGTGCTGACGAGTGATCCTATGGCTCCGGAGGTTGCCTCTGATATGGACTCCAAATCAAGACCCATCTTCAATTCAATAGATCAGATTTTTCAACACGCACCTATGTTTATATATATTTGTGTGTGTATATCATACATATATATATATATATGTACATACAGAGAGAGAGAGAGAAGAGAGAGAGAGAGAGAGGGTTGAGGAGGTGGTGGTAGAATCGAGTATGTAAACGTCCTGGGTCAGGCACATGAAATGGAGAATTTTGATGTGGAAGAGTGAGAAAACGACTCGTTTATGGTCAATCTTGGGGTAGACAAAACGAGGAAAAGGGTGAACAATCAAAGGATTGGCGTTTTCTCGCGATTTGAATAACGTGATATGGTTTTATTCACCGTCCAGATCGACCCACCTACCCTTTCCTTCCTCGTCTTTCGCCGGCGCGCCGCGGGTCCCAGTTTTTAACTCTACTGTTCTGTAATTCGACGGCGGTTAAAATCACTGTCTAATAGATGACACTGATTTTTGTTGGCTTGTTCAAGCCGATCCGACCATTATTCATTAAGCCATTGGGCCGATTCTTGCTTCTAGATTTTGCTTTTATTTGTTTTTTTAGTATTTTTGTAAGTTATCTTCAGTAGATTTAAAAAATTATTATGTAATCGTTATTTTAAAATTTTAAAAAATAAAAATATTTTTTAAAGTCGATTATTCTGTTATAGTACAAATTATTTAAAATAATATTTTATAATTTTATAAATTCTATTTACTTGATGCTTAAATTCTTTTTCTCACAGTTACATCATATATATAGCACAACACATCAAACTAGACTTCTGTGGCTGTTATTATAAATTAGGGTTGTCAAAAATCTCCACAAAATTACGAAGTTACCAAAGTCATGACGATTAATTGCACAACAAATCGCTGGTTAATTTTGTTTGCGGTGCGAGTTGGAGTTCAACATATACACTTCATTTATATAATTTTTGTTTTGAGATTTTCTCAACTTTTGGGATTAATCCTAAAATGAGAATCAGTAATAACTAAGCATGAGATTAACAAATCCTAAGTTAGCCTACTTAAACTACAAATCAGCATAAGAGAGATGACATCAACTCAAAAAAACGACGTGTAGCTTGGCTAGAACCACATGTTGTTTAAGCCCTTTTTCCACCCATACTTGAACTACAAGTCGTTGGAGCTAGACTACACATCACTTGGCGCCAAACTACGTCCCGTTTTGAAGCATTTCCCTTTGTGCACAAGCTGTCCAATGATTCTAGAAGACTCTAGAAGTCTCTAACTTGTGACCAAAAGTCCTGTAGCTACAAGTACTTGATGCCTAAGTACTTCTATATTAAACTAGTTTAAGAGCTTGATACCTAATCCTTTTATCCATTAAGATAAGTTAGCTAATAGACACTTGACACCTTATTCTTTTATAGTAAGTTCACTTGTTGTACAAGGCATTCTTTGCCTATAAATTGAGGGGTAATGCCCTTATTTGTAAGCTAATGAGCATACATAATCTATAATACAATACCTTTTTTTCCTTTATTCTCTTAAAACGTGCTTTTTTTCTCTCTTGATCTCTCTCTTTGGTGTCCATTTTTCTCTAGTATTCATCCGTGGCTCTCACCACCTCTCATCCTTAATATACTTCTTTTATTAAATCACCAATACCACCATTATACCGTTTTCATTTCATTCAACCCGTGACCCAAACATCACCACCACCACCACCATCTTTTTTTTTTTTTTTTTTTTTTTTCTTCTATCCGAGGCCCAATTCTTCTAAAACTATTGTCGTCACCATCATTTATTCTTCTCTCAACCCATGGCTATACTAACATTACCAATATTACCACCCTTTGGCGTTTGTTTTCAATTCATAGCTAAGTTCTTATTCCTTCTCTACTTGTATCTTCACATATACATATTTTTATCCTATCTTTATACATATAGTTGCATGCATCTTGTTGTATTTTATTTACTTATATTTAGCTCTTCTTTTGGGTTTATCTGTAACTAATTTCTAGTAATTTTTATCTTAATTATATATATATATATATATATATATACACGTACCTATCTTCATATGTCCCTGTAAAATTTGATCAACAAGTCTCTTTGCTATTGGTATTTTCCTAAATATTCATATAGGCCTAAATATTTTCATATATCTATTTCTAAGCCCACACTTATTTATTCACATATCCTAGGCCTAACAATTATCTTGCATCATTTTCAATCTCATAAATAGTTTTATATTATTTTCTTGCTAGTCAATTATTTTTATATCATTTTCTATTATCTTATTATTTTTACATTACTATTTCTACTAACTTGTTTTACAAACTTCCTCATATACAGTCTTCAACCCTTGCACTTCAGTGATTTGTGGGCCCTGAGTTACTTTGTCGAACTCCGTTCTTGACTTGTTGTACAAGTTTAGGACTTTATGTTCTCTCATAATTCTTCACTTATTATTTCTGCTATTATTATTATTATTATCTCTAATGCTTTTATCTTCTATATTTGTCTTCTAGTTGACATTATGGTTGGTTTATTCTCCTATGTCAACTAAACCTTTTATTATTATTGTATTATTATATTACTGTCGATTCGTAAACTAGTTATCCCTACAATCGCCTACGTACAAACACACCGTAGGAAGTGTCGTTTTTTATTGTGACCGCCTAGTGATAACACTTATGTTATTATTAAGCCATTATTGTTATTATTGTTATTATATTATAAGTATGTTATCCCTGCAACTGCTAATGTGACAAGGAAGCTGTAGGATACTTATAAAGACATCGTGTGAAGTGTCGTTCTTTATTGTGATCACCTATCGGGACTTCGATATGTAGTATCAACGTTGTGATAACACTTACGTTATTATTAAGCAATTATTATTATTATTATTATTATTATTATTATTATTATATTGTAAGTATATTATCCGTGTAACTGCTAACGTGATAAGAAAGCTGTGGGAATTGACCGTCTATCAAGACTTCGATACGTGGATAGTATTGTGATAACTCTTATAGTTGTGCACTCTTTGTAATCTAACCATAATCTCAGTTATTCTCTACTTTACTTTAATCAATCACAGGTCTAATTAATTAATCAGAACACGAGGTTTGATCCCGAATATTAAAAGGCGACTCTGCTAGGGAGTAACCAAAGGGAAACTGACGTTTCTTTAGGATTCCCAAGATCCACAAGTGTATCTTGTCACCTTACCTATTTCGTTTCTCAACATCCGGCAATGTACTGTTACTCTACTCATTTCATTTCTTAAGCATCCGATAGTATATTGTTACTCTGCATGTTTCATTTTTCAGCATCCGATGGTGTACTGTTACTCTGCCAATTTCATTTTCAACACTTAACAATATGCTGTTACTCCGTCCGACATACTGTTACTCTGCCTATTTCATTTCTCGATACTTAGTGGTGTGCCGTTACTCTATCTAGTGTACCATTATTCTGTCCATCTAATTTCTTTTACACTATAATTCTGCTTATTTCGCTTCTTGAAACTCAGCTGTTGCCTCCCCATAAAATGTATTATTGCCAAAATTCATTTTTCAAATACTTCCTTTCTTGTTGTTGAAATTCTATTTCCCAAAGTACCTTATTTCTTGTTGTTAAAATTCCATTTCTTAAATATTCCTTTCTTGTTATTGAAATTCTATTTCTTAAATACTTTTTTTTTTCTTGTTGTTGAAATTTCACTCCAACAACATTATTGTTAAAGTTTTATCGTCCCTTTTCCAAAATGGATAGTCAACAACAACATCCTCAATAGCAGTAACAATAAAAACCCTCCAACATTGAGTTGGCTAATGCAGTCAATAGCTTGGCCAATTCACTCAATGATCTTAGACGATCCCAAGGAGAGATACAAGCATCTTATGCCCAAATCCTACAATGATTAACTGGAGAAAGAAAATCGAATGAAGTTGAATCTTCTACTCCAACTCTTGACCCAAGTGGTATTCCGCTTGTTACAACGAACCAAAGTGCTACTATACCCGGAGTTAGTGGAAATACTGCCATCACTACACTAAGTGATACTGGCAACACCTCTTCACTAAATTTTATTACCAATGAGCAATTACAAGAAATGTTCAACATAAAGCTGAAAGAGCCTGTAGAAGTGTAGCAGCAATAAAATTCTAACCTCCATATCTTGCTTGGATTATTTTAAAGCTATATTCAAAGGACTATGTTAGCCCTTCATTCAAGAAAGTTAATGGCAAAAGTGGCAATGCTAGAGAACATATCATCAGTTTCCTTAATGATTTTGGAGTTCATGCCTCTGACCATGATCTCCATTTGAGAAAATTCTCTAAGTTTTTTATCGATAGAGCCTATTCATGATTTGTCAACCTACCAGTTGGCAGTATTATCACTTGGAAAAAAATTGTAATAGTTTTCTGCTTTTAATTCTTTGTAGCAGAATAAATCTTGGATTGATACTCTGAAGCAATAAGAAAATGAGTCTCTTTCTCACTTTGTATGGATATTCAAAAAAAATTCCTCTTAATTGTACAAAGATTGTACTTGAAAGAGGACTCATTTGTATGTACATCAATAGAATATTGACCCCATATCAAATTCACATTGAAAAATCATGTCATCACTAATTTTGTTGACTTGATGTTTCGAGTTAACAACACTAAAGCTTCTATGTCCCAAATGTATGTGCCAACTCCTGTCCAGATGATGCGTTTTCAAGTTACAACCAAAGCCACACCTTAAAAATAAAAGAGGAAGATAGTTATGGTTGATTAACACCGACCATCAAGGAGAGATCAAAATATTCCGCCGGTGATCCTGTTCACCAATGAGCAAATTGACATACTTGTTCAAGCTTGGATAGAAGATGACGATCTAATTTGTCTACCCAACACCAGGCCACTAACACCAGAATAGTTAACAGCCTCAATAGTTGACATTCTTGTTCAAGCTTGGATAGAAGATGAAGATCTAATTTATTCCACCGTAGGATTGGCCATCCTACTTTTGAGTGTTACAAAGTTAGAAGATATTTTTGATCAAAAATCAAAGAGGTGAAATATTGCATGACAATGAACAAGAGAGAGTAGAGGTCAACCTATTTCCAAGGCATGGAGGTGACTAAGTGAGAATGTGCATTATCAAAGAATGCTCGAAAATAGACCTAGCCTAGGAAACTTCCTTCAAAGAACAAGAAATAGATGACATAATGCATAACCTCACAAATTCTTAAGTGTTCAAAAATCTTTTTAGCACTCCCGAGTTCAATATTGAGGCGTGATGAGAAGCCACTATTACTTTATTCAAGATCTCTCCGAACTTCAGTTCATAATGCTGTGTCATCAATCACGTAGTAAAGTGAACCACTAAAAGTAGTGCAGATACAATTACCTTCTCTGCAAAACATGTAAAAGCCCTACATCTATTCCATAACAAACCACTCTATATAGAGGCTAAGGTGAACAAATTGTTTCTCAAGCGTGCCCTTATTGACAATGGCTCTTCTATCAACCTTATGCCATTAAGTACTTTCAAGGCTGCTGCTATCCTTGATAACAAGCTAGTCCTTCAGACAATACCCTTGGTGACTTTTGCTTCTGACACCTTTAACACCAAGGGTTGTGTTAACGTGGATTTACAAATTAGTCCTATCAAAACATCCACTAAATTCTGTGTCATTGATGTGAATGTCCCTTATCACATTTTGATTGGAAGACTAATAAGTGTATTTTACACTTATCTTTACTATTTTTTCGAGCTTAAGAATTACTCATCTTTGAGTTCTTTTTACTTGTTTTGTTGTTTTTGATGCATATTTCAGGTGAGGAAGAAACTGAAATATGGAAGAAACTGGGAAAAACTGGGAAAAACTGGGAAGAAACTGAAATATGTTTTTCATAGTAGTGTGTAGCAGCGCCAATAATATGGAAGAAACTGGGAAAAACTGAGTATTGTAGCACTAAGTTAGTGTTGCAGCTCTAGAAGCCCCAGAGACTTGGCATTGTGATGCCATTCTACAGTGCTGCGGTGCTGGATAATTAATCCTGTGGTGCCTAGTGCTAGGTGATAACTCCCGTGGCAATACAGTGCCACACCTATAGTGTTGTAGTATCATCCCTTATGTATTATGGCATTGCAGCACCATAGTTCAGTGCTGCAGCAGTACCTGCTCGTCTGTCTTGGCACCACAATGCCACAAAGTATATGAGAATCGTGACTGGTTGGCTTTTTCTATATAAACTCTCTTACACTCATCTGAAGAGGGGACAGAAGGAGGATGGAAAAACCTTAGCAGTAAAAGTTTAAGAGAGTTTGAGAAAGAGAAACAACAAGGAGTAGAAGGAATCAGGAGGATTCAAGAGGAGACTAGCAGATTGAACAAGCTTCAAGAAGTTTTTCTATCTTTCCTCTATTTATTCTTTTATTTTTCTATTGTGGACATGGATCAACTATATCAGTTTTGTTGTGTTTTTCTTTGCATAATTATGAACAAAACTCTTGCTCTAAGTATGTAATCAAACCTCTAATTTAATTTAATTGCTCTATTTTCCTCATTTATCCTTAAATTAATTGTTCTATCTTTTGCTTAATGCCTCTGTTTATTTGGTCAGTAAACTGATTGTTGTGTGTGTAATCTATATAAACTTGGAAAGGAGAGTGTAGATTTGGACATAAGTTGAACAACATAGGATTGCCTAGTATAAGGTGAGTTTACATGGGATAGGAATATACTTATGTAGCTTAGGTAACCTTGTATAGGAATTATCAAGTCTAATGAGTTTAATCAATTTATGTTAAGATTAACATACTATCTTGTTTTAACATTTTCACCTATATTTTGGAAAGGAATTTGTGAATAAATTTGAGTTCATGGTTGTTAATTCTAAGTGGATGATTGAACGGTGAAGAAAACTAGTAATTGAAGGTTTTAAAGGAGAGATTACATCCCTAGGTTTTATTTCATTATTGTAAAACTACCGTTGGTTGTTTGGTGTTAATTTTTGTTAATTTCATTTATATTGAATTTGCATTGTAGTTTTAGTTCACAAAATCCATTTATTGTTGTTTGGATAAATTGTCAACTAATTACGGTTAGTACTTACCATTTGTAAATTATTTGCTCCTCCTGGGATTCGATACTTACTTACCATCTATATTACTTGTCGTGACCCGTATACTTGTGGTGTTTGGTATGTCAGAAATAGCCCAACAGAGACCATAGCTTCATTAACATCATGTAGTACCTTTTACCCTCCACCAGTGCGTAAAAGCCTTCAAAGGTAAAAAGAAAGTCACGATTCCAGCCACCAAGGCTCCTTCAGTGAAAGGAGAAATTTTCTCAATAGAATCTACCCTATATGAGGATCTCGCCGAAAGTATCAATGCTACAAGGCCTCGTGGTATCAGTTTGGTGATGCAGCCAATACATCTTCTCAGGACATAGAGGCAGATCCAGTCACTCCTAAAAGGGTCTTAATTTGAAAAGGCACCATTCTTGACGCTCGAACTATATACGGTTTTTGAAAGTATGGCGAGGTCAGCAATGGCCTCGCAAGTTCTCAAACAGAGAATGGCGAAGGGATAGAGGCAATTCCCCTCGCACCTGACAAGATGCAAGATGAGTCTTCAAACCCGCAAGATGGATTGAAAAAGATTAACTTGGGTATCAAAGGAGAGGAAAAACCACCTTTTATCTCACTTAATTTGGACTCTGAATTTGAAGCTGCTCTATTCTCACTCCTTAAAAAATATTGAGATTTCTTTGCTTGGTCTTATGAATATATGCCAGGGCTTAGTAGTAAGTTAATCACCCATAAAATTGGTACTGATCCCACTATTAAACTTGTGAAGCAAGCAACCAGAAATTTTAGCACTCACATCCAGCTCTAAATTCAAAACGAAGTCCAGAAGCTTCTTAATGCAGGGTTCATCCGATCTTGTGTCCATACTATTTGGCTAGCTAATATCATTCCTGTTAAGAAGAAGAATGGTCAAATTCGAATTTCCATCGACTTTCGTGATCTGAATAAAGCATGCCCAAAAGATGACTTCCCGCTTCCGAACCTCGACATGCTCATCGACACCACGGCTAATCATGAAATGTTCTCTTTTATGGACGAATTTAGTGGCTATAATCAAATTAAAATGGATCAAAAAGCTGTAATCAAGACTACGTTTCACACTCCTTTTGGGAATTTTTACTATATTGTCATGCCATTCAGTCTAAAGAATGCCGGTGCCACATATCAGTAGGCTATGACCATTATATTCTATGATATGATTCACGATTATGTCAAGGACTATATCAGTCAAGTACAGGAAACAAGAGACGCACATCAACCACTTAAGAAGAGTATTTCAATGCTGTCAACAATACAACCTCAAAATAAATCTGCTAAAATGTGCATTTAGTGTCTCCAATGGCAAGTTTCTTGGCTTTATGGTGTACAAAAATGGTATCAGAATTGATGATGACAAGACCAAAGCTATAGTCAACATATCTTGGCCCCGAGACCTTAAGCAATTAAGACAATTCATTAGGAAGGTTTCTTATCTCCGAAGATTTATTCCCGCATTCGCCACCATCATCAAGCCTCTACACCAACTCATTAAGAAGTCGGTAGAATTTAAGTGAGAACTAAAGCATGAGCATGCATTTGATGAAATCAAGAAAATTCTTACTCATCCACAAGTCATGATCACTCCATCCCTAGGAATAGAACTGCTCCTCTATTTGTCTACTTATGATGAAGTAGTTAGGGTATTCATAGCACAAGAATCTGATGGGCAAGAGAAACCATTCTGCTATCTTAGTTGACTGCTCAAGAGTCAGAGAAAAATTATCCCTTCAACGATAAAATTTTTGTTACACTAGCCTATGCAATACAAAAAATTTGACATTACATGCTCACTCACAAAATAAAGGTGATCACCAACTCCAACCTGATTAAAATCTTCCTTCAGAAGCCCATTCTCAATAGGAGATATACTAAATAGATACTTTTGCTTAGCGATCTAGACATATTGGTGGAAAAACCAAAAGTAATCAAGAGTCAAGCCTTGGCTGAATTACTCAAATATATCAAACAGACTCTTGATGAAGAAGTACTCTTAGTGGAAAATAAAGAAGACGATTGGACACCATACTTCGATGGTGCCGCAACTCACAACGAATAAGGCACCAAGATTGTACATACTAATTGTCATGGAGAAGTCTTCAAGAAAGGCATTAAATTGGCCTTTCCTTGCTCCAACAATGAAGCTGAGTATGAGGCTTTAGCTATTGGCCTAGACTTGGCCAACGATATAAACTCTGCTCAAATATTGAGAAAAAAATTCGAAAGAACCTCCACGATTTTGCCGACTATAAACTAGAGTATATTCCTCGGTCATAAAATAAGTACGCTAATGCTCTTCCCACTTTAGTACTCAAGATCATCCTAACCAAAGAATATCTCATTCAAATCCCTTTGGTGATTACGGCAGAACTTATTTCTTCAGCGACACCATCTCCAAGTAATTGGATCTATTCTATCAAAGAAAAGATGGAAAAGTCTAATGCCCAGAGCCTCAAAGAGACCAAGTCATATGTTGTGATCAATAATCATCTTTACTGGAGTCTGTCCAGTGGCATCTTCGCCAAGTGCATTGATACAATGCTTGAGGAAATAATCCTCCAAGGAATTCACAACATGACTTATGGTATGAAAGGCCCATTATTTGCCTGTCGAGTTCATAGTTCAGGCTATTACTGGCTTAATCTCAAAATGTAAGCTAATGAACTATAAAAAGTTTCCAACAGTGTCAGCTTACACTTGATCCCAGAGAAAGTTGCTATACAGAAGTACAAGATAGGAGGAAAATTTATACTGATTTTCTTAACTCCGATTAAATTCCATATAACCTCCCCTCAACTATTCTAGTTAGGTGCATTCTCTGTTCAGATGTAGCTTCCAAAGGAAAGCCCTAAAATGCTTATGGCCAGCTGAAATTGATGTAGCTCTTAGAGAAGTCCACGCTAGGGACTCTGGTGGACATATGGGAGGTCGTCGTCTCTTCGAGCAACTATTGATTATCGACTATTATTGTTCGACTATGGAAAAGGATGCCATAGAATTTATCAGAAAATGCGATGCTTGTCAAAAGCATGCTAACCTTATTCATACCCTCGCTATTGAAATAGGAAGCATCCATTTGCCATGGCTACACTTGGTCCATCGATTTCATTGGGCCTATATCTTCTCCTACTAAAGGAAAATTTTGGATTCTAACAGCTACAAAAGATTTTACTAAGTGGTCCGAGGCAATCGCCCTTAAAAGAGCCACCTCTGAAGCCACTAGTAACTTCGTGAAAGAATATATCATTTGCCACTTTGGAATACCCCATACAATAATATTGGACAATGGGGCACCCTTCACGGGGCAACCTTTTCAGTCCCTAGTGGAAAAATATCATATTGTCCATGGACGTTCTACACAATATTATCCAAAAATGCAATGGTGTGATCGAAGCCTTCAACAAAACCTTGGTAGCCATTATCAAACGGATGATCGATGCCAAGTCTATTCAATGGGATGAGTGCTTAACTTCTACACTCCAGGTCTATAGAGTTACTAAAAATACTACTACCAATCAAACATAATTTTCCATGGTGTATGGAGCTAAAGTTGTTTGGCCTGTAGAACTTTTTGTGTCCTCTGCAAAATTGGCACTCTCCTCGGATGCCACCAAAAGCACCCGAGAATTCAATCTCGAAGTCCTTGAAGACAGATGAGATCAAGTTCAATAAAGGGTCTTATCTTATCAAAAGAAATTGGCTCAGGCTTACAATCGACTAATATGACCTCACTTTTTTCAGGTGGGAAAGATGGTACTAAAAGTCACAAATCATATCACCCCAAATTGGGAAGGCCATACCAAATCACTGATGTCAAGCGTAGTGGGTCCTCTAAGAGATTGACACTGATAAACTCTCTCCACCCACTAATTTAAAATTTATCAAGAAATACTATACTTGATAAATCAAGGACAATTATAGATAACCCTATACTAGAGAGTATTGATTTTACATGCACAAACAAAATTGCCATCACACTTTACTTTTTACTCCATGAATGACATTTTTTCTCTAATATATATTTATGCATTGACATCTCTATTTTCCCTAGGGTTTTTTCCTATTTTCAAAAAAAAAGTACTATTCGGTCCTATTCTCTTGAAAACCAATCGTTTCAAATACCCGATTCTCAGTAATATTTTTCTAATATTTCAGAGTCTCTGTCAAAATACTTATCTTTCTTTTGACAAATCCCTTTACAAAACTCTGAAAAAATAAGAAACTATTATTTTCCATTACAAAGCTTTTCTATTTCTAAAACGGAGATTGGAACACTTATATTTTCAAAAACTGACTATTTTCAAAATTATTCTGAAGTGATTTCTGGGTACTACTGTGGGTACTTTATGTTTTGAGATACTTATAAAAGTCTCGCAAAAAGCACAAGAAATGTGAGGATAAAAGCCATTGAAAAAGGCAAGAGAGATAAACTGACAAAAAGCCATCCGTTTAAAAAGGGGAATGGGAGAAAGTTAGATAGAAAGAGAAGTAAAAGTGCTGAAAAAGACAAAAAGGATAAAGTATCTCTAGAACTAAAAGTCATAGGTAGTCCTTAGAAAATGCTTCGAGGCATTATCATGGAAAGAAAGAACTGAGGTAGCAAAGTATGACCTCAAGCATGGGCCCCCCTGTCACTGGTCAGTCATCCTAGAAGCAGTTCATCACAATACTGCCAATCGAAATGCCATATCTTCCAATTCTGTATTTTTCTCTAATGCAAGGGGAGCTATATCTTGCCAAAAAATAGTTGTGCAATCACACCCATTATCGTACTTAGGATGACACTTTGCACTTTAAATGGTGGGTGAGTGTGCAGGAACCTGTACCTATACTACGAAGCTAGCCTCAATCCCGGGGGTTGCAGCAAGTTCTCATTTGTCCGGTTGACCATAAAGTGACTAAATTGGCACAGTTTTTGCCAAAAGCCTGTCTCTTCCATAAGAGCGATGCTTAATTCCGCCCAGGTATGGCTATCCGAGTTGTACTTATTGCCCGAGTATGTGGACAGTTTTTGCACTCGTACTATGCCTCACCTCTCAAAACCTTATCGTCACCTCTACGATAGGTACTTTTCCACATGTTTTTAAATCTCACATTTTTAAGTCCTTGCAAAGAGTCTCCTCGTATGATTTTAACATATGTCCATCCATATAACAAAACTTTATCATCACCTTTATGATAAGTACTTTTCTACATATTCAAGCTTTTGTCCTTACATGTAGCCTTTCCTGTATAGCTTCACATATTTTTCTATGCAGATGTCAAAACCTTGTCGTCGCCTTTACGATAAGTACTTTTCTACATGCTTTTAAATCTCACATTTCTGAGTCCTTGTATGTAGTTCTCCCTACATAATTTTAACATATGTCTATGCAGATGTAAAAACCTTATCATTGCCTTTTACGATAAGTGCTTTTCTACATGTTCAAGCTTATGTTCTTACATGTAGCCTTTCCTGCATAGCTTTAGACATTTTTCTACGTAGATGTCAAAACCTTATCGTCGCCTTTACGATAAGTACTTTTTCTACATGCTTTTAAATCTCACATTTTTGAATCTTTGGATGTAGTGCTCCTAGCATGATTTTAACGTATGTCCATACAAATGTTAAAACCTTTTCATCGCATTTATGATAAGTGCTTTTCTATATGTTTAAACTTATGTTCTTTACATGTAGTTTTTCCTGCATAATATTTCATATATTTCTATGCAGGTATTAAAATCTTATTATCGCCTTTACGATAAGTGCTTTTTTATATGCCTTTAAATCTCACATTGCTGAGTCCTTGCATGTAGTTCTCTCTGCATGATTTTAACATATGTCCATATTAATATCAAAACTTTATCATCGCCTTTACGATAAATGCTTTTGTACATGTTCAAGCTTCTGTTCTTACATATAATCTTTCCTGCATAGCATTACGTATTTTTCTATGCAGATATCAAAACCTTATCATCGTCTTTATAATAAGTACTTTTCTACATACTTTTAAATCTCACATTTCTGAGTCTTTGTATGTAGTTCTCCTTGCATGATTTTAACATATGTCCATGCAGATGTCAAAACTTCATCGTCGCTTCTACGATAAGTACTTTTCTACATATTTAAACTTTTGTTCTTTACACGTAATTTTTTTTTGCATAATATTACATATATTTCTATGCAGGTGTTAAAACCTTATTGTCACCTTTACGATAAGTGCTTTTCTATATGCCTTTCAATCTCGAATTGCTGAGTCCTTGCATGTAGTTCTCCTTGCATAATTTTAACATTTTTCCATGCAAATGTCAAAACCTTATCGTCACCTTTGTGATAAGTGCTTTCCTACATATTCAAGCTTCTGTCCTTACATGTAGCTTTTCTTGCATAGCTTTACATATTTTTCTATTCAGATGTCAAAACATTATTGTCGCCTCTACGATAAGTATTTTTCTACATATTTTTAAATCTCGCATTTCTGAGTCCTTGCATATAGTTTTTTCTGCATGATTTTAGCGTATATCCATGCATATATCAAAACCTTATCGTCACCTTTACGATAAGTATTTTTCTACATGTCCAAGCATATGTCCTTATATATAGCTTTTCTTGCATAGCTTTACACATTTTTCTATGCAGATATCAAAATCTTATTGTATTTTTCTACATGTTGCTAAATCTTATTTTTCGAGTCTCTAAATATAGTTTATTTTCTCACTCTCACATGAAAGATTACCTACACGATTCTTCGTACCTTTTCCGTGCAGCTATTTTAAAACCTTATCGCTTCTTGTCCGATAAGTATCTTGCTATAAATTCCTATTTTCCCTTTTCTACGTGTGGCATGCATTCTCACAAATACTTATGATAAATTCTGAATTTTCCTTACCTTTTTGAACATCTTTTCAAAGCCTCGTGATTTCTGAAAATTAAACTTTCCATTTTCGGGTAATTCTTAAAAAATATCACGAGTGTCTTTCTATGACTAATTTTTGCACAAATAATTTTCAAGTATAATTAGTCAATTTTTGGCATCACTCCCTCTTCACCCTTTTAAGAATTTGAAGAGATTGTCAAAATATTTTACAAAATACTGGGAACTGAGTTTACCTCTCTCTGACGATTGTTCAAATTACTAGAGAATGTATTCCTTCTAAAATGTTATTTTCTTCCCCAACAATTTATTTAAAATGCTAGGGACTTAATTTTATTTTCAGAATATCCTTAGTGCTTATCTTTCTTGGTTTGAATCTTCATCTGGACTAATTCCTCTGCCCTGTAAAGACAATTATTTACTTATAACTCTAGAAGTGTAGGGATGTCAAACCAAATAATTCTTTCTCGAGGATGTATACTTTAAGCCCATAAAGGAAGCTCCTCAGATGTTGTTCACATTCCATGCATGCAACATGAAGTTCTCACTAGGCCACGGTATGTGGCTATTATACTAAGGCCTAATGGGCCGTCACGACTTCGACAAGGTATGAAATGTGCCTTAGACTTTTACCAATGTCATTAGTAAGGCCCAATTATATTTTTATCACTTTTATTAGTAAAAAGTTTAGAAAATAAGTATTTCTTATAAATCATATAGCTTGTGGTATGTGTAATTTCTAATAGTAGTACTTTACTAAATCGTTTAATTGGGCCGAGCCTCTTACAATCTATTCAACCACCCTTTAAGCCTTATACCATGCTTTGTGCTTACGTTCTTGTTTGCTCATTTCTTTGTAATGTTTTGCAAACATATCTTCTAAATGTGGTATTTTTGCAATACTCATTTCATACTTTTCGGCTGAGATTTCTTAGACCTCACTTATATAGTATTTTTGCAATACTCATTTCATACTTTTGGGCTGAGATTTCTTAGACCTCACTTATGTCCCAAAATACCACTTTTACATGTTGGGCTATGATTTCTACACTTAATTTCTTACTTGGTCAATTATTGGTATATTCTTTATATGCATAATTAGACCCTTTGGTGTTAAATTTTAAGCTTGTGTAACATCCAACTCTTTACATAATTAAGAGAGCCAATAATAGCATGACTGTATTATATTTAATATTATTATCATAAGTGCATATTATTAGGAATAATTGTCATCAATTATTATGACCGTTAAGTTACAAAATTTTTTAAAATAGCTTTACAATGAAATGCTCGAGATGCTCGAGATGCCTCATTGGTACAAGTACGACGTGATTATAACAATCATTCTAACATAGTTGTTTGACATTTGTTTGATCAGAAATGCATGATTATTTTTCTTTGCACTTAAAAAAAAGGGTCCGATTGAGTAAGTTAATTTTAATGTGACTCATGATTTTATGCCGTAAACATTTCTATTTATTTTATTTTTCTAGTGTTGAATGATGTTACTTTTTGAGGTTGTCTATTTAAAAGTTGTACGGGTCTAGTCGAATTTTCTATATTATTTACATTATAAATATCAATTGTTTTAGGTATCACAATTGTTGAAATCCAACGAATAAGTCTAAGTCGGCAATATTATTCATTTTAGTAAAAAGGTATATAAATACACATGTATCTATTAAAAGTTTCTTATTATTTTGTTGTCAACCACTCACTAGAGAATCTCTTATTTCTTTCTAGTTTTAAGAGTGAGCTTATATTACATATCTGGTTTCGTGGTAGATTATTGAGGAAAGCAATAAGGACATCTATCGAAGTATCTATCCGTTTGGCTCTGTTTGTGGTTGAGGTATAGTTTCCCTTTTTAAAATTCGTAATCTGCTTTTTATACTATAGAGATTCTTGTCTTGATAACTTTAGGTGTTTATAGAGTTATGCCTACATATTAAAAAAGAGAGAGGAAATGCTTTAAGACGAGTTGAGTGTATGTCAGGCAATGATTTGTATGGTATATAGATGTGTGATTTGTATATAGATGTGTGATTTGTAGTTCATCTTTTCGTACCACTAAATTTGTTGATATACATCTTACTAGTGGAATTTCTTGTTGGATGTCAATTATGAATAATTAGTTTTAATTTATTTATTGTTTACATAGATTTTTGAAACCATGTTTCTTCTTTTAGTCCAGTTATCATTTATGGTTTTATTATTAAAAGGATACATGTACAACTATATCAAGGTGTAAATTTATATCTATAGGTATATTTTATTGTTATCACTAATTTATCGTAATGTCGAATTTAAAGTGCAACGATGATGATTAATAGCTATATACTGAATTATTCTTGTACACTATTTACAGGGAAAAATCTGGTTTTATTTTTATTATTACTATTTTTTTTTTTTGCTGCTTTCATGATGATATTTTCTAGTCAATTAAAGACATTTCTGATTACGTTGGTTTTTAATAATTTTTCTTTAACATGCTCACATATTGATAGATATTAGAATATTAGATACCGTGTCAAAAATATATTTTTACATTCACATTCATAATGATCAAAAAGAACCCAATCTTTGATTAATTTCTAGGGACACGTCACTGAGTATTTCACAAGAAATAGCTTAAAAATGTTGGAAACTAGGTAAGTAAAGTACTCAACTGCAACACAAAATTTATGTGCTATGTGAGTGTTTATTATGTTTCTATGCCTTACATTTATTATAAATTTGAGCATGACCACTAGCATTTCGATTTAGTATACATACTTGGTATTTCTAGTGTGGTATTATTACCTACATCATAAGGCCATATATGTTTTATAAAAAAGTTGAAGAGAAATAATAAGTTTTCTAAAATGCCTTAGTATTATTGTACATGTTTTGTTTGTCATAGAAAAGTTGAGACTAGATAACTTTCAGAAGGTTCTATGTCACTGTTACCGGAAAATAGGATAAATATTTACAGTTTCTTAGTGGCAGCCCCAGGAGAGGGGTAAGTTTGACAGGATTTGTTAGAAGGTTTGCCATAATATTCCTCCTCCAAGTTATATAATAGACTATACTACAGTCTCGGTCCGCCTTATCTCTTGAGCTCGATAGGGTAACGATGAAGTAAGGTTAGTAATGAGCCCTAATGTAGTAAGAGCCGGCGAGAGGAGAACCAATGGGATATTGTTAGTTCAGGAAGCCCAACAAGCACAGTACTGAACCGGACAATGGGCACAAGACAGGGAAACACCTAAAGGAGAATATTTTTACCAAAACATTTAAGCAATCATGGTCATATATTTAATTCATATCATTGAATAATATGTCATCTATTACTTTACTTACTGAGCTATACATAGCTCATTGTAATCTTGTGTTATAGGTAATGATTGAAATGACAGCATGAGCTTGTGAGCTAGAGTAGAGGCCAAATTTGGTATTGTACATATGGATATTTTGACCACATATGGGGGCCTCGTTTGTATATTTTAGGATATTTTACAGTTTTTCAATGAAGTTATTTGTAGTTCATTTCTCTTGGTACCTAATACAACCTTTCATTTTATATGTATATACTGTATCATACTATGTTTGTAAGTAAAGTCAGTTATCTATAGAGTTTTAAACAAAGTAAAAAGTACAAATTGGCCATATTTTTAGGAAAAACAAATGCAGGATCATTTTCTAAAAGTAGCGTCTTGTAAATAGAGTTAATAAAATTCCACTAATAGTAGCTGGATAAAGAGGGCATTACAGCTTGAGTGTGATTACTCTCATGCACACCTATCATTACTTTGGACCTTCATCATATTGTTATTTTTTAAAATCTCGAGCATGATGTAGAACCTGAGAATACCATTACATTTGTCCAAAATTTTTCACAAAAAAATTCTCTAGGTTGGCACCCTTTGATAGCTCCCATTCCTTTTTCCACTTTGAATTCTTTTTAACATGTGGTCATATCTCATGTTGTTTGATCTAGTTTTTGGGTTCTCTTGCATTTTCGGACAAAACAGAGAGAGAGAGAATTTTTCTAATTCATAAAATTTTATTTCATAAAATATAAAATTACATGGGGACATTTTTTGTAAAATATAAATTACATAGAATTAGCATATTTTCTTTCTTACTCTAATACTAATTCCCTTTTAAAAAATGGATTACACTCCTCCGTTTTTAAAATTCCTAATGGTCATGGAAGTCCAACTTCCATGACTATCTTGTTTTAGGTTTCGTGACCTAAAACAAGATTTTTTTTCATAATAGATCATGGCTCATTGTCCATGACTTACTAATCTCCTTCTTCTCTCATTGGAGACTTTGCCTTTGTCTGTAATCCATGGACAAAAGGAAAAACGTTCAGTAAGCCAAAAGAAGAAAGAATGTTATAATCTCTATCTAATCTTTAGACAGAGGTACTAAAAGAACCTCTCTCTTAGATGTATCAACGACAATATTAGTAGAAACATCTAAGAGTTTCCAAACTTTATTCAGGGATTTGTCATGATCCTTGAGCCATGCTATGTCTCCTAACTTTTCAATGGAACCTCGAAGTACATTCTTGCTCCTCCAATCTGTGATAGTGCCCCACGGTGTCTCTATATAATTTTCTCGAGTCAAGCTCAAGGACAATAACCTTAAAGCTATCTTTTTCATTTTAGCTCTTATGGAAAACACTTGATTTGGTTTCAAGTTCTTTTCCATGTTCTCTCCCTCTCTCTCTCTCTCTGTGTGTCTATTTTTCTCTTTATTTTTGAATTGCCTCTCTCTGTTAACTTTTTCTCTTCCTTTCATTTCACTCTCTCCCTTGGACTAAAGGGTTAGGGATCGAAGTAAGTCCCATGTATGGTTTAAATAGCCATACAATCCTACGAGACAAGGCCCTCGGCCTCTCTTCCCCTCTCTCACCTCTTTGAGCTTTCAAATGTGCACTTGATTCCAACAAAAGAATCTGATTACATATACACATAAATCTAAAATTGGTATAGTATACATTGCTATCTTTCCACTTGAAATGAGCACGTAATAATCATTTTGGAGCCTAGGATGCTGCCACTTGTCATACAAATTCTTTCTTTTACATTTCTCTTTGTCCACTTGCACCATCATTCTCCTATATATATAATACTTATCTCTATTATATATATATATATATATATATATGTGCATGTGACTTTCGGGCTCCTACACTATAAAGCAGCCAAAATGGCTACTCTCTTCCTCTCTTATGAAGCTGAAAACTTTGTCCTCTTTTTTTCCTTGTGGCTGCCCAAGCTACTTATTAAGGATATGTGTGTACGTTTTGTGCTAACACTTCACCACTTGCATGCCTTATCACATATACTCTCCATTTGCATGTGGCCTTGACTGAGAACAATAACTCTTTTATATTCTCAGCTAACACTTAAGCTATACCAAGCTAGGTTGATGCCACTTTCTTTTGTTTCTTTATAAGTTATCTTGAAACATTGGCATAATACCCAAGTATGTCTATGTACCGAAACCACCTGAAGATGATTTTATTCTTTGGACACTTTTATTTTCAGACAAACCAAGGAAAAACTACACTAGGGTTTTTGTGTAGTGTTCTCTTGGATGTGTCCCTCCTATGCATACATACTATATCTTTGCATGAATCTTCTTATTAGCAAAATTAATTTTATAAACTTCCATTTTCGCTTCATGCATGCACTTTATGAGCATTGATTTAGTAAGTATTACTACTTAATTAAATTTATGACCATCCTAGCATATTAGTTAAACTATTATTTTGTTGTCTTGTATTTGAATTAGAACCTAATATTTTCATTTGGCAACGAATTATATGCTGATCATTATACTTGTTTAGGTACCTTGTATATTTGAAAAATATAAGCAAACCTCTTCTTTAGGCTATTATTTGGATTTGAGTTTAATATCCCTCTCATGGACAATAAAACCATGTGCTTACTCTTCTCCAAAATATTTATTGCTATGATATTTTTCAAAAGTCGAGTGCTCATTTATGTTTGCTTGCTTTTCTCTAAGATGTAGTCATATGTAGATGCATGTTTGAAGCCTTTGATATATACATGTGAAAAAGCAAACTTTTCTTTATTTATATCATAATTAGCATACAAGGCTCGAGGAGGTATTTCATTTTATAGAATACTCTCCTCATTAGTACACGAGAAGACCTAGCTTAACGGGAGAAGCTATAAAGTCCATGATGGCATTGATTCAGGTATCTCTGAGGTACTTGTCGGCTCGTAGAAGATTGAGCACCATAATACAGAGGCTGTGGCTCTACATGGGAGCACTAAAATCACTTAACTTCGAAGATCCCAGTATAACTCCCGCCAACAGTTGATTTCCTCGTAGGCCTCTATCAAGTTCGTCTTTACCATCCTTAGATTTGTCTCCAGAATGGTAATCTTTTATCCCTCATAGGACTAGATCTACGAAACATGGTCAAAAGTATGAGTAGGATGCATTTCAAACTCTTGGATCCTCTGAATATAGTAGTGCAATTCGGCTCGAGATTATAACTGCATCTCAGTCAATTGCTCACTCAAGGCATTGACTGAGCCTAGAGATTATCCATGCTTACTCAGTCTACTCGAGAAGATACCGGTGTAGGCGGAGGAGATGATGGCGAACTCAATATTATGTACACTGAATGACTCAAAAGGTATGACTGAGGAGAAGATGAACCCCTTGAGGATATCCCTGACGAGCCCGAGTTCGAGCTAGGAGCCATGAATGGAAGTAGAAATAGATAGATGTGATTGATGTTTAACCAAGAGAAAGACATGGCTTATGAAACGTATGCAAGACCCTCTATTTATAATGTTCAATGAGCTCCGGTAAATGATCACATCCCCTGTTAATGTTTTGGGATTTTTCCAAATTTTGAGATTAATCCTAAAATAAGAATCAGTAATAATTAAGTATAGGATTAGCAAACCCTAAGCTAACTTACTTAAACTACAAGTAGTATAAGAGAGATGACATCAACTTAAGAAAATGACATGTAGCTTAGCTAGAACTACATATTGTTTAAACCTTTTTTCTACCCATACTTGAACCACAAGTCGTTGGAGCTAGGCTACACATCACTTGGTGCCAAACTACATCCCTTTTTGAAGCATTTCCCTTTATGCACAAGCTACCCAATGATTCTAGAAGACTCTAGAAGCCTCTAACTTATGACCAAAGGTATTGTAGCTATAAGTACTTGATATCTAAGTACTTCTACATTAAGCTAGTTTAAGAGCTTGACACCTAATCCTCTTGTCCATTAAGATAAGCTAGCTAATGGATACTTTACACCTTATTACCTTGTAGTAAAAGTCTTCTTGTTATACAAGGCATTCTTGCCTTTAAATAAAAGGGTAATGCCCTCATTTGTAACCTAATGAGCATACACTATCTATAATACATCAACTTTCTTTCTTTTATTTTCTTAAATTGTGCTCTCTTTCTCTCTTGATCTCTCTCTTTGGTGTCCATTTTTCTTTCGTATTCATCTGTGGCTGTCACCATCTCCCATCCTTAATATACTTATTTTATTAAATCACCAATACCACCATTATACCATCTTCATTCATTCAACCCGTGGCCCAAACATCCTTACCACCACCATCCTTTTTTTTTTTCTCTCTTCTATTTGAGGCCCAATTCTTCTAATATTATTGTCGTGATCATCATTTATTCTTCTCTCAACCTATGGCTATACTAACATCACCAATATTACCACCCTTTGGCGTTTATCTTCAATTCATAGCTAAGTTCTCATTCATTTTCTACTTGGTCATTTTTATCTTACTTTCATACATTTATATATATACATATACATATACATATACATATACATATATGTGCCTATCTTCATATGTCCTTGCATGTGTAAAACTTGATCAACAAGTCTCTTTGGTATTGGTATTTTTCTAAATATTCATATAGGCCTAGATATTTTCACATATCTATTTCCTAAGTCCATTCCTATTTATTCACATATTCTAGGCCCAACAATTATCTTGCGTCACTTTCTATCTCATAATTAGCTTTATATCGTTTTCTTAGTAGTCAATTACTTTTATACAATTTTCTATTCTTTTATCACTTTTACGTTACTATTTTCACTAACTTGTTTTACAAGCTTCCTCGTATGCAGTCTTTAACCCTTGCACTTCAATGATTTGTGGGCTCCGAGTTACTATCCTCGAACTTCGTGCTTGACCTGTGGCATAAGTTCAGAATTTTGTGTTCTCTCATAATTCCTTACTCATTATTTCTGCGATTATTGTTATTATTATTGACTCTAACATTTTTATCTTCTAGTTGACATTATAGTCAGTTTATTCTCCTCTATTAACTAGACCCTTTATTATTACCGCATATTATATTATTGTCAATTTGTAAGTTAGTTATCCCTGCAACTGCCTACGTACAGGGATGCCATGGGAAGTGTCGCTCTTTATTGCGATCACCTATCGGGACTTCAATATGTAGTGTCAGTGTTGTGATAATACTTACTTTATTATTATGCCATTATTATTATTATATTGTAAGTATGTTATCCCTGCAACTGCTAACATGGCAAGGACACTATGGGAAGTGTCGTTTTCTATATCGACCGCTCATCAGGACTTCAACACGTAGACAGTATTGTGATAACTCTTACTGCTGTGCACTCCTTCTAATCTAACCATAATACTAGTTATTCTCTACATTGCTTTAATCAATCACAGGTCTCGTTAATTAATCAGAACATGAGGTCCGATTCTGAAATTAAAAGGCGACCCCGCTAGGGAGTAGCCAAAGGGAAAATGACGTTTCTTCAGGATTCCCAAGATCCGCAAGTGCTTCTTGTCACCTTACCTATTTCAATTATCAACTACGAACTCGTTTCATTTTCAACATCTGGTAGTGCACTATTACTCTACTAATTTCATTGTCAACACTTAACCGTGTGCCATTACTCTGTCTGGCATACCATTACTCTGCTCGTTTAATTTCTCGATACTTGGAGATTTACTGTTACTCTATCCGATGTACAATTATTTTGTCCATCTTATTTCTTTTACACTATAATTTTGCCTGTTTCGTTTCTCGAAACTCGGTCGTTTCCTCCCCCTAAAATCTCTTATTGCCAAAATCCATTTTTCAAATTCTTCCTTTCTTGTTGTTGAAATTCCATTTCCTAAAGCACATATTTCTTGTTGTTGAAATTCTATTTCTTAAATATTTCTTTCTTGTTGTTGAAATTCCACTCCAACGATATTATTATTAAAGTTTCATCATCCCTTTTCCAAAATAGATAGTCAGCAACAACATCCTCAACTACAACAACAACAAGAACACTCTAACATTGAGTTAGCTAATGCAGTCAATAGCTTGGCCAATTCGCTCAACGATCTTAGACGATCTCAAGGAGAGATACAAGCATCTCATGTCCAAATCCTATAACGATTAACTGGAGAAAGAAGATTGAATAAAGCTAGATCTTCTACCCCAAATCTTGACTCAAGTGGCATTCTACCTGTTACAATGAACCAAAGTGCTAGTATACTTGGAGTTAGTAGAAATACTACTAGTGCTGCCATCACCACACCAAGTGATACTAGCGAGCAATTATAATAAATGTTCAAGCATGAACTTGAAAGAGCCCACAGAAATATAGCAGCTACAGAATTCCAACCTCTCTATCCAAAGGGCTAATCCAAAGGACTATGTCAGCGCTTCATTCAAGAAATTTACTGGCAAAAGTGGCAATACTAGAGAACATATCATCAGTTTCCTTGATGATCTTAGAGTTCATGCCTCTGACCATGAGCTCCATTTGAGAGAATTCTCTAAGTCTCTTACCAATAGAGCCTATTCGTGGTTCGTTAACCTACCAGTTGATAGTATTACTGTGGTGCCCAAGGTTCTCACATGCATATTAAACCAATAATAATTATGTTCTAATTGCATATTAGGCATCTAGAAGTCTTTAATACTATTTTTGTAGCAACATACTCATTCATTATGTTATGTGCATTTACATACATGTTATTACACTAATGATTATCGAAGTGTCCCAATGTAGTGTAAAGGTTCAATATCCTCAGAGAGAGAGCTCGGTGTGCTAAAAGAACAAAGAATATAATTATGAAAGTAATACTATGTGTACATGCATTTACTTATTGATAACTTAGTTAAATAGTAGTTTTC
>JXTB01000018.1:184396-201678 GCA_002914805.1 Parasponia andersonii
TAATGTACTCAAGGGCCCTATAAAGAAATGTTTTCTAAGAAAAGTGCATCAAAATGAAAAGTTATGAAAGAAAGAGTACAATGGGAATTTCAATAAAGTTTACGCATGAAACATGTTCACAAGCATGCATGATCTTTACTTACTGAGCATTAGCTCATTTAGTTCCTGTGATGTAGGTGAGGATATTTTTTGATGTATAGAGTTGCTAGTTGGCTAGCACGCTTTCTTGTCGCCATGATCATACCGATGTAGACGAGCTTGACTTGTGGGCGGTGTTTTATTTGTATTTTGTTATTCTAGTGTGTTGTAAATATTACTACTGATGGCAAGATAAACAGATATGGAGTTTTTAGTTACATATTTTGTAAAGACACTTTCAAAAAGTAATGCCACGTAGTTTCTTTTGTTTTAGAGCTCGAAAAGTTTAAATTTGGCCCACCTTTTTGCAAAAACTTAAAATATGAGTTATAAAAGAGTAATGCTTCCTAGTTTAACCTACATAGTCATAAAGTTATGCCTAGGAGGCGCTACATTATAAGTATAATGTAAGCTTATATATTTCATCTTATTTATTATTATATTCTTATAATCTTAAAGCTGACTCGTTGCATTATATAAGGTTTTCTTAGGGTGCATGTTAGAATTTATTTTTATTAAATTTTTTATGCTCTTATTTGCAATTTATATAATTATAGTAGTTTGAATATATATTGCTCTTCTGCTTTGTTATTACAATCATTCTTGATGTGGAATTCTTGTGGAGGAGATTTTGTATTTTGTCTAAGGGGACCGGATTTGAAGAGGAAGTATATGTAACCCCTCTACGTCTTTCTTGGGAGTTTCTTTGAAATTCTATCTAGGAGGCGGGATTTTAGTGGGACATATTTTTGAACCCTCCCGCCATTCCTAGGAACTATTTTGTATTGAAATTAATAATTTTTTGATTAATTTCAGAAATGGCAAACAACAATGCTAATGTTGTCAATACTGAGAACACAACTAGTTCTTAACAGCCTATTGTGGCATCTACAGTACCAGTGCCTTTCCCTACTAGTACCAGTGCCTTTCCGTATTATGGCTCGAGTGCCAAACCCTCTTATGAACCTAATGGTACCAGTGACACACTATGGAGAGAAGCTTAAGAAGTTCAATGGGATGCACTTCAAATTGTGGCAGGAAAAAGATGTTATTTTTTCTTGACTATATTGAACCTTGTGAGGTTCTTTACTAAAGAGGCTCCAAAAGTCAAAGAAGATTAGCAAGATTTCCAAGTTCTTGCTGTAGTGGATACTTGGAAATAATCTAATTACCTATTCCGAAACTACATAATGAATGGTTTGACCGAATTATTATATAGTATATATTGTAATAAGAACATGGCAAAGGAACTGTGAGAGTCACTAGACCATAAATATACGACTGAGGATACTAGTTCCAAGAAATTTATAGTGGGACACTTTCTCGATTATAAAATGGTCGACTTTAATACTGTAATTAGCTAAGTTTAGGAGTTTTAGTTGATTCTCCATGAGATTCAGGTAAAGGGGATGGTCATTTGTAAATCCTTCCAATTATTTACTATTATTGAGAGTGTACCTTCTTCATGGAAGGATTTTAAGAGCTACCTAAAGCACAAGCAAAAGGCCATGAGCCTTGAAGACCTTGTTATTAGGCTCCACATCGAAGAAGATAACAAATGTACTAAAAAGACAGGAGCCTCACATCTATGGCAAAAGCAAATGTTATAAAGCATGGTCAAAACTCTAAGGCTAAGAAGAATAAGTCAAAGAAAGGATCCAAAGTTAGACCTAAAGATGGAGTGGCCAAGAAGCAAAAATTCCAAGGAAAGTACCTCAACTGTTACAAAATGGGTCACAAGGCTTCAGATTGCTAACTTCCAAAGAAGAAGAAGAATGAAGCCAACGTAGTGGATGACATCACAAAAGATGTAGAAGACATAAATCTGTCTATAGTCTTTTCTGAAGTCAATCTTATTAGCTCTAATCCAAGGAAATGGTGGATTGACACTGAAGTTTTAAGGCATGTTTATCCTGACAAGAGTCTGTTCACAACCTTTGAACTAGTAGATAATAGGGAGAAGCTTTTCATGGGTAATTCAGCTATGTCTAAAGTACAAGGTTTGGGCAAAGTAGTGCTAAAATTGTCTTATGCGAAAGAACTGACTTTGTACAACATAACGTATGTATCAGATATCTGTAAAAACCTAGTGTCTAGTTCTTTACTGAATAATCATGGATTCTATATGGTGTTTAAGTCAGATAAATTTGTATTGACCAAGGGTATTCTTTTTATGGGAAAGGGATATGAATGTGAGGATATGTTCAAACTCTATGTAATGACTGTAAAGACCAGTATCAATAAAGCTAGTTCTTTTGCTTATTTGATTGAGTCTTGTATTTTATGGCATGGTGGACTAGGACATGTTAATTATGATACTATACGTAGATTAATTAACTTAAATTATATTCCTACGTTCTAAATTGATACAAAACATAAGTGTCAAACTTGTGTTGAGGAAAAATTGACAAGGTTATCTTTTCAAACTATTAAGGATATACTGAATCCCTTGATTTAATTCACAATGACATTTTTGACTTAAAATTTGTACAAATAAAGGGAGATAATAATTATTTTATTACTTTTGTCAATGATAGCATAAAACATTATTATGTAAATTTACTAAAATCCAAGGACGACGCAATAGAGAAGTTTATTCTCTATAAGAATGAGGTTGATAATTAACTTAATTAGAAGATTAAGATGATTAAAAGTGACCATGGTAGGGAGTATGAATCACATTTTGGTGAATTTTGTGCATAATACGAAATAATACATAAGGTTATTCTGCTTTATTCGCCTCAGTCAAATGGTATTGCTAAGAGGATAAATCATTCTTTGAAAGAGATGATGGATACATTGCTACTAATTTCTAGGTTGCCTTACCTTATGAATTAAGGTAGAAAGCCTTCCTACAAATACTTGCGAATACGGGGATGTCTTACTAAGATAATAGTACCTACACCTAAAAATGTGAAAATAGGATAAAAGACAATTGATTGCATTTTCATTGGTTATGCACATAGTAGTAGTACTTATCAGTTTCTTGTATATAAGTCACAAATCCCAGATGTATACCATAATAATGGAATCGAGAAATGTATCGTTCTTTGAACACAAATTTCTATATAAATCTAAGAAAGAACCTAGTATATCTAAACGAACTTATAAAGCTATCATTGAAGATAGTCAGGACCAAAAATAAGTCATTTGAGATAATCCTAGACACAGTAAAAGAGCGAGAACTAAAAAAATTTTTGCTCTAGATTTTTTGATCTACATGTTGGAAAATGAATCTCAAAGCTTCCAAGAAGCTGTGAGATTTGTTGAGGGACCTTTGTGGAATAGGGCCATTAAGAGCAAAAATTCCATCATGCAAAACTATTCATGGAAACTAGTGGATCTTTCTCCAAGATGCAGGCCACTTAGAAACAATTGGCAAATATAAGACTAGATTGGTTATCAAAGGTAATAGGCAAAAAGAAGGCCTAGATTATTTTGATACTTATTCTCTTATGACGAGAATAAATTCTATAAGGATAATATTTGTGATTGCTGCTCTGTGGAATCTTGAAGTATACCAAATGGATGTAGAAATAGCTTTTCTTAATGAAAATCTAGATGAAGAAATCTATATGGAACTGTTGGTATTCATTGGAATAAATTTCCAGAAAATATTTTTGTAAAATTATTTTCAAGAACACCATAGTTTTGTAAAATTTAGAAACGCATCAGAATTAGTCATTTAAAATTTTTCATTTCATAAAATATTTCTGATTATGATCTAATATAAATTAACTTTTGATCCAGACAAGAATAATACTCAGATTTGCTCCACACCATTCTTATTTTCCTATCTATTTTCAAAAGACATTTGATTGATCTAGTAGGTGGTCACCTTCTTGATTCCTAATAAAGAGATCTGTAAATGAAAAAGAAGAAAATCTCCTCGAATCAATATCTCTAGGATGACCAAAACACTAAGGATAATGAAACCCTAGGGCTGGTCTTTTTTCTCTGCTTTTCCTATCTCTCTCTCTCTCTCTATTATGCATGTATCATTCTTCTCCCAAGACTGTTTTACATGTAACTTATGTAACTGGCAGCTAGAGGACTTTTCTCTTAACTATAGAGAGATTAGTAAACTTTATGGGGCTTGTTGGGCTCAACTAATCATCAAATACTATTAGGCTTTAATTTGAGCTAGAAAGAGGACCAGATGGATCCATAAAGCCTAGGCTCTAATGGAATATATACTCACAATCATAATTAAGTCATAATTATAATTGGGCCTTGTCTAATATTCTTAGGGCACACCACTATAGATCCAATATTGAACTCTTAGACTAAATATCATTTATTTTCTGTGAAGCTTATTATCAACTAATTAGCTCGATCTATTTAGTATATACTATACCTGTAGAGGTACCCCCAATACAATATCATACTAGTATGGTAAACTTACCGTATTACCTCTTTAGAACATATTTACCTTTGAGTTACCAATTTTTATCTAATGGATCATAGTTGAACTCATCATACGAAAAATAATTTATTACTCATTACATATCTTGGAATCTTTTAGATATTTGCATAAGATAAACGTAGATATCACATGTATATCAATGGAACATAAATGAAATAGAAATTCATAGCATGGAATTTATTAACAACAAATTGATAAAAAAATAGTACGATAAATATTCTTTATAATGTCAAAATAATAAGCTGCTTTATAGGACATTATTCCAACAATCTCTCAGTTGGTCTTTAAAGCAAATGTGATATGTCACATAGTCCCATTCCTTCTAGGTGGTCCTCAAACACTTTGATAGTTGAAGTTTAGTAAAAAGATCAGCAAGGTTCTCTATAGACGCTATCTTACTCACTATCATGTCTCTTCTTTGCACAATTTCTCTGAGCATATGATTTTCCTTTCTATATGTTTTCCCCTTTTGTGGCTTCTGGGCTCTTTGGAGTTAGCAGCTGCTCCACTATTATCATAGTAGAGTGTTATAGGTTGTTGTGCTCCATGTACTACCTCAAGATCCATAATGAAATTATGAAGCTAGACTGTCTCTTTAGCTGCTTTAGAAGCTGTCATATATTCAGCCTCAATGGTTGAATCTATAACACAAGATTGCTTGATACTCTTCCATATATTGGCTCCACCACCAAAGGTAAAGACTGAAACAAAGATTGATTTTCTAGAGTCATTATCAGATTGAAAATCCAAATTAGTATATCCAACAGGTGTCAGATCTTCTCTAGAATATATAAGCATATAATTTCTAGTTCTCCGAAGATACTTTAGAATATACTTGATTGCATCCCAATGTTTAGGTCTTTGATTGGATTGGTAACAACTTACAATCCCAATAGCAAAACAAATATCTAATCTTATGCAAAACATGACATACATGAGACTTCCTACTACCGAAGCATAAGGAATGTTTTTCATCTGTTCTTTCTCTTCTTTTGTCTTAGGAGAATTATCATTAGATAGAGTAATTCCTTTGCGAAAGGATGTCAAGCCTCTCTTGGAATTTTGCATTACAAACCTAACAAGTATTTTGTCTATGTATGAAGCTTATGATAAAGCTATGCATTTATTCTTTTTTTCTCTGAGAATCTATATTCCTAGAACATAGTAAGCTTCATGTAAGTCTTTCATATCAAACTATTGTACTAACCAGACTTTCACTGATGATAATGATCCAATATCATTCCCAATGATTAGTATGTCATCAACATATGATACTAGAAAAATTACTTTATTGTCTTGAATTCTTTTATAGACACAAGGTTCATCTACGTTTCGTTCAAAACTATACGACTTAATTACTTCATCAAATCTTATGTTGCAAGATCTAGATGCTTGCTTGAATCCCTAAATAGTTCTCTTAAGTTCACAAATTTCTCTTTCTTGACCTTTTTCAATGAATTTCTCTAGTTGTATCACATAGATATGTTTATCAAGATTTCCATTTAGGAATATAGTCTTGATGTCTATTTGCCATTTCTCATAATCAAGAGATATAGTGATGGATAAGAGTATACGAATAGACTTGATCATAGTTATAGGCGAGAAGCTTTTTTCGTAGTCGATATCTTTCTTCTATATATAACCCTTTGCAACTAACCTTGCCTTGAAAGTCTCCATTTGCTCTTCTACTCACCTTCTTCTTTTATAGACTCACTTACACTCAATGGGTTTTATCCCTCCAGGTAGATCTACAAGTTCCTAGACTTTATTAGAGTACATGGACTTTATTCAAAATCCATTACCTTTTGCCAGAGATTTTTATCAACATCATCCATTACCCAATTGTAGGAGTAAAGATCAGATTCTTGGTCATAAGACTCTCCTATTCCCAAGTATCTTTCAGGTTATCTTACAATTCTCTATTACAATGAGGATCCGATGTATCTTAAGTTTCAAATGATTTATTTTTCCTAAGTACTTTCTCTATCTTATCTTCTATAGATTGGTTGATAACATCATCAGTTAACTCTACAAGTGCTAACTTACTTTTGGGCTTGAAATTTTTCATATAGTTTTCTTCTAAAAAAGTAGCATTTATACTCATAAACACATTCTTTTCTACAAAACTATAGAAATAATACCCTTTTGTTTCTTTTAGGTAACCTACATAATTATTTTCCATTTCAACACGTATGTTGGACGACCCCAAATATGGATATGATGCACACTAGGTTTATGTCATTTCTATAGTTCAAATGGTGTCTTAGGTACTAACTTAGAAGGAACTCTATTTAGCAGGTACATAGTAGTTTCTAAAGTATTACCCTAAAAAGATGCGGATAAATGTGAATAACTGAGTGTCAACCTAACCATATCTAAAAGTATCTCATTTCTTCTTTCAGCAACATTATAGTTGAAGTGTACCAGATGCTATGTGTTAGGATAGGCTCTCATTGTCTGTGAGAAATTTAGAAAATTCCTCAGAGAGGTATTCACCACCTCGATCAGATCGAAGGATCTTTATATTCTTTCCTAACTACTTTTTAGTTTCTACTTTGAATTCTCTGAACTTTTCAAAAGAATCCAGTTTGTGTTACATTAGGTAAATATAACCAAGTCTAGAATAATCATCTATAAATATAATAAAGTATTCAAAACCTCCTCGAGCTTGAATATTTAAGGGCCCACAAACATCAATATGTACTAACTCAAGATATTCTTGAACTCTAAGAACTTTTCTAGTAAATGGTCTTTTAGTCATTTAATCTTCTAGATAGGATTCACAAGTTGGTAATGATTTGACGTCTAATGAACTTAGAGGTCTACTAACCTTTGAATTCTATTTAGGTTAATATGACCGAGTCCTAAATACTAGAGATAATTTTCATTATTAGTACTCACTTTTACTTTCTTATGTTTAGATTCTACATATTTAGAATCATTTCAAGATTGTACAATAAGAAGCTTTTATTTTGAATAAAGAAAACATTATTCCTATGAATACCAATGCAAATAAGACTTTTATTCTTTCTAGTAGAAATGTTATTGTCAAAATGAACAGAATAAACTTGTCTCATCCAACAGGAAACAGAAATCAAATTCCATTTAAATACCATAATATAATAATAGTTCTTTATTTCTAAAACCTAAAATCATCAACGTTCAAAATAACATCTTTCACTGCACGAGCTTTAACTATTGAGCCATCTCTCAACAACAATGTGAACTCTTCACTAGCGAACTTCCTAGTTTCCTTGAGCCCCTATAAAGTATTACAAATATGGTTAGTAGCTCCTGAATCTACGATCCAAGAATTTATAGAATCAACCATATGACAAGCCTTAATGAAAAACAAATTGTCATTACCTTATTTGTCCTTGCCATTGTCCTTCTCCTTCATTAGGGCTTGGTAAATTTTGCAGTTTTTCTTCCAATGTCCATCCTTATTGTAGTGGAAATATTTTCCCTTTATTTTGGTATCCTTCTTGGTCTTCTTTTTCTTTGGAGCTAGAGAAGTAAGAGTTTTTTTTCTTTCTTTTATCTTTTCCTTTCGACTTAAGTTTGGAAGAACTAGCTTTAGCTACATTAGCGTCAATAGACCTTAACTTATTCTTCTTAAAAATATTCTCTGTAATTTGTAGATCTTTCATCAAGCCAGTAAGAGTATAGTCTTTTTGATGAATCTCATAATCAATCTTAAATTAATTAAATGTGTCTGACAATATGTTCAGAACCGTATCAATTTGGGTATCACAATCAATTTTAGCTCTAAGGATTTCAAGTTTATTAAGGTATGCGATGACTTTCATCATATGTTCTCGAACTGGAGTACTCTTTTTTTGACAAAGATTCATGAATGCACATGTAGCCTCATTTTTAGCTTCATGATTGAGACTTGTGAACATTTCATTAACACTCAAAATCATGCCGGTAGTAGTATCCATCCCACAATGTTGTTGTTACAATATATTACGAATTGAGTCAAGTATATAATACTTAGCCATCTCATCAAATTGCTTTCACATATCATATTAGTTTTTTTCATCATTGGTGGGTTCCAAAATTGGCTGAGCAGGACATGGAGTGCTGAGAACCCACTTATGTTTATCTGTAGTAAGCATTATGTCTAGTTATGTTTCCAGTCTATATAGTTTTCACCATCTAACTTATTTTGTGTGAGTAAAGTAGATAAAGGATTAAGTGCCATATCTACTGAAAACAAATAAATATTCCATGTATAACCAAATATTATACAACATGTTTCGAGTAATTAACATAATGTACTAAATATATAATATGTAAAATCTAAAACTTTTAAGGGTCAAAAGATGTTAAATCTAGAACTTTTAAGGGTCAAAATGGATTTTTTGCACTTAATGGCAAACTTGTAAATAAGTAATTTTTAGAATAAAATAATGAAAATATCTAGAGTATTTTATTAATTTGCTATAGGACCCAAACTATGCCTAAAAGCCCAAATTCTCACACAAGAGGGCTTGAGAGAGAAAAAGGAAGAGAAAATGCAGTTTCTGCCAAGCTAGCCACCGCCACACACTGCCATTATCGAGCCCAGGCATCAGCCCGCGTCGAAGAGCTTTCGAAGACGAAGCCTCAACGACCCCGCAAAGATTCTGCCTCCAGAGAGTTATTCCGGCCACCGGAGCACCGTCCGACCTCCGTTTTCAATACTTCTAGCAAGTAAAGTCTCATCTCCCTGTCGCTGACCAACTCTAAGTGGTTGCTCATCAAAATTCCTCTCCAGTAAGTTTTTACCATTTTTACTATTTTTACCAGCTACGTAAAAAGGGGTATTTACATAATTATTTTAGTTAAATGATTTATTTACTTGAGGTAAATACATGAGATAAAAGAAGGTTAAAAATCATGACTAATTTAGGTTGATAAAAGTAAAAAGAGTATCAGTAGATATGGTAAATAGTAATTAGAAAAAAGGGATATTTTTCCAATCATTTTCAAAAGGTGGTATTTATGTAATTCTCGAATTTTTGAGCTTAATTAATGCTAGGGACCTCGAAACTAAGTTCTGACTTCGAATTTGGACTCATTGGGTCGACAAATGAATGTTGACATAAAATATTACTATGTTTTGTTGAGGAACAAAAATTGGAATTTTGTGGCACAAAATGACACCGTTTTGCATGCCACAGTTTGGTCCCTCACCGGGACCCATTTTTTACAAAGTATATATCTAACCTACTATTTTTGGGTGCTCTGAATTCAGTGTTGACCTCTGTTTCTACATTTGAAGCTTCAGTTGAAAGGTCACTTTTCCAAGTGGACTTACTTGGAACTAGAAACTGACATTTAAGCATTTGAGTGACCAACGGGGGATTGTTCGAGCATCAATGGACTGGTATTACTACCACATCGAGGTAGGGGTTCGATTACCTGACTTTTATATCTATTTTGGATTTTAGTTGCATTAAAACTTATTTATGAAAAATCATGATTTTATGATTGTTTATGAAATTGTTGAAAATTATTGGATTATGCTGGGATTAGACTGTGTAGATTATATATATATATGTTTATATTGTGACTATGGGATAAAATAGCAGTGTGCTGCCCATGTATAGTAAATCGCAGAATAATGCCAAGTTGAATTTTAAAGCATGATTTGATTATTAGATGCATGGTTGTTGTATACTATTACACATTGTATATATCATAGGATCATCGTAATATTTTTAGATCATTGGTAAGTTACTGATGTGCTAGGTGAGAGAGTTAAGCCCATGCGTAAGTTTTTGTTGATACGCCTACAAGCAGTATCAGGATGCCAAGTACCTCTACTATAGAGGTATTACAGGGCCATGATGGGGGGATAAGAGCTCGCTTATTTTCTTACTGATGTATGATATATACAATAATGATGTGATTTTGATTTTAGTTTTAAATTTGTGATTATTCTAGATACCATGGATTTATGAACTTAACTTATAAATTGATTTAAAGGAACTAACCATGCAGGTTTAAGAAATTGCATCCATCTAAAAGGTAATTGAATTTCTACTAAGCATGTGAATGCTCACCCCTTTCTTTTCCCCTCTCAGGTAGTACTCAGTGTGATTTTGAAGATTCAGGAGCAGTTTAGGGAGGAACTAGTTACCAAGTTAGAAACTGATAACTTTGTAAGATATTTCTATTTAATTATCTTGGCTTGTAATAAAATACTTAAGAGCTCGTTTCATAGAGTCGATCTATATAATTAGTGTGTTAGATTATGAGACTACTGATGATGATGTTTGGTTTATTTTAATAAATTTCATTAATAATCTCTGTCTAATGGTAATCACAAAATTTTGGGAATTTTACTATTAAAATTATTTTATAAATTTTTCAAAAAAATAACTTTTGAATTTTTACTTATTAAATTCCCTTTCTACCACTAGCCTGGGGTTTGGGTCATGACAGAAAATTTTTATATCAGAGCGGATGTTTATCTGCCTTGGATGTGACATTGTTAGATAAGATTGTAAGTAGTTTTTTTTTAATAGAAATATTGAAATTCGACATCATTGTCTCAATAACACTTTGGCATATTTATATATACTAGTAATATGCCTCAGAGAAGAAGAGTACTGAGCCAAGAGCCACAAACTGATACTCCTCTACCACAACAAGGAATTCTAGAACCATTAGCAGATTTGTATGATGCTATACGGGAAATACCTGGACTAAAAGCTCAGCAAGATATTGAGGCTCGTCAGGCTAGCTTTTTCAAAGATTTGTCAAGTTGAGTCCACTAACCTTCGATGGTAAACTGGATCTCACCGCAGCTGAAATTAAAAGGACCTTTGCAAATATTAGGACACCTGCTGAGTTCCAAGTGGTATTTGCTACATATAAACTGATTGATGTAGCAATTAATTGGTAGGAAACTATAAAGCAGTCATGATAAGAGATTGGGTTAACCTGGGAGATCTTTGAAAAATTATTCAAAGATCAGTATGCCAATGCTAGTCATAAGTCTGCTATGATTAGAGTATACGAGCAGCTCAAGCAAGGTGACTTGACTATGAGTGAGTACTATATCTGGTTCACGAAATTGGCACAGTATGCCTATCCGAGAACTGACCCTACATTTCAAATAGTTAAGTTCATGGATGCTCTGAGGCCAGCTATCCTGGAAAAGATCATGACTCAACACTTTGACAACTTGGTTAATTTGGTAGCTGCAACACAAAAAGCTGAAGCCTTTCTAGATAATAAGTCGACTACGAGGGAAAAGTTGAGGAATAGAGGAAATGACAGGAAGGCCAATAGGAGAAACCAAGGCCAGTCACAATCTCAGAGTTCTCAGAGTAGTGGTTTTTCTGGAAGAGGACGGTTAGGACCGTATGGATGCTTTCATTGTAGCCAATAAGGCCATTAGAAGAAGTTTTATAAATTCCTTTAGCAGAAGCCAGCCTCATCTCAAGGTGGGCCACAAGGAAGCCATAGTGCATTTGTACCATTCCAGGGCAATTAGATAAGGCCAGCCAAGAACTAGTCTCAGGCATTCAACTCTTCTCTTTTCTAGCAATCTTTTGGTTCCTAGTACCAGCGCCAATACCGGCCACAGGGTTCAAGCTTCATCCAGAATTTTCAGACTTTGCAAGCTTCTGGTAATCAGGGAAGACTCGGATACACTAGTACTTGTCTTGGAGCTAGTAACAGCTGACCCAGCTAAGGGAGAGGGAACAAAGGAAAAGAAAAAGTTACTGGTCAAGCCTTCGCTGTCATCAGAGTGGAGGATGCTCATGAACCGACTAGCATGATTCTCATCTCACACTCTTAGGCATATGTTTTATTTGATACTGCTACTACGCATTCTTTTATATCCTTGTTGTTTGCACAATTATTAGAATTAGAATATTCTGTGTTGGATTCTGTTTTGACTTTAGGTACACCAATGGGTGGAGTAGCTGAGGTCTCTTCTATGTGTCATGATTGCCTTATCTTGATTAACGGTAAAGAACTATTAGTTGATTTAATTGTATTGCCTATGCAACAATTTGATGTGATTCTTGGTATGAACTGGTTATCCAAATATCGAGCCAACATTGACTATTCAAAAAGAAAGTTACTCTTTTGCTTGAGGATGGATGTCTTGTTGTTTATCAAGTTTGATTGAATTCTTTTAAACCAAGTCCGATTTTGAAAGCAAACATGGGTGGAAGGAAGAAACTTGAATATTACAGGGAATCTGTTTGCCATTAGTGGTGATATAGGGACTGACAATCACTACCCCTGAGTATCAGTGGTTAGCGAGTTTCCAGATGTTTTTTCAAAGGATTTACTAGGGCTACTACCTGACAGGGAAGTTGAGTTCTGTATTGATTTGATTCTTGGAGCCCAGCTAGTTTCCATTCCAACCCACTACATGGCTCTAACAAAAATAACATAGTTGAGAAGTCAGTTGGATGATCTTTTTGTCAAAAGGATTCATTAGGAGCAATACTTCTCCATGGGTACATCTGTATTGTTTACTAAGAAAGCTGATGGTACGCTAAGACTTTGTGTTGACTACAGACGACTGAATCAGCTAACTATAAAGAACAAGTATCCTCTGCCAAGGATTGATGAGTTGTTTGATTAACTGGATGGATCTAAATTCTTTCCCAAAATTGATCTTAGATTGGGTTATCACCAGTTAAAGATTTGAGAAGAAAATATACTGAAAACCGCTTTCAAGACTTGTTATGGTCATTTTGAGTTCTTAGTTATGCTGTTTGGTCTGATTAATGCTCCTGCAGCCTTCATGGATCTTATAAATAGAATTTTTAGACTTATCTGGATCAGTTTGCGTTTGTCTTCATTGACGATATCTTAATATACTTGAAGACTGGAGAAAAGCATGCTAAACATTTGAGGACTATACTTCAAATTTTGAGAGATCATCAATTGTATGCCAAAAGATCTAAATTTGACTTCTCGATGACAGAAGTGAAATTCTTAGGGCTCGTGATTTCTCAAAAGGATATTTCGGTCGATCCTGCTAAGATAGAATCTGTTCTAAAATAGGAAAGACCAAAGAATGTAACTGAGATTAGAAGTTTATTTGGTTTACCGGGCTATTATCATCGTTTTGTGGAGAATTTCTCAAGAACTGCCTTGCCTTTGACCAAATTAACAAGAAAAGATGCCAAGTTCACTTGGGATAACGATTGTGAAGAAGCCTTTATGGAACTAAAGAAGATATTAACAACAACACCTATTCTTACTATTCCTAACAGTAATGAACCTTATGTTGTGTATACTAATGCTTCTAATTCTGGTTTGGGATGTGTCTTGATGTAGAATGGCAAAGTAGTGGCCTATATTTCTCATCAGTTGAAGTCACATGAGAAGAATTACCCTTCTCATGACCTAGAACTTGCAGTGGTGATTTTTGCTCTCAAGATTTAGAGATATTATTTGTATGGTGTGAAGTTTGATATGTTCTCTGATTATAAGAATTTGAAGTACCTTTTCACTCAGCGTGATTTATACTTGAGGCAACGTAGATGGGTTGAATACATGGAAGATTATGACTTCGAACTGCAATACCATCCTGGTAAAGCTAATGATGTAGCTAATGCCTTGAATCGAAAACCTCATGGCATCTTAGCTACACTTATTTTTCAGGAATTAAAGAACTCAGTGGCAATTGGTGAGTACGATTTGCAGTACTTTGAGTCTGGCAATGCTGCTTATCTCAGTAATGTGGTGTCATAGCGCCATGCCCATGGAGTCACGATGTCGTTCCTTAGATAGTGTGGTGCCGCAGTGCCATAGCTTGGCATTATAATGCCACTTCTTCAACCGTCTTGGCATCTCGGTGCCAAATTTGGTGTTGTAGCGCCATAAAGTTAGACATGTTACATAATTTCTGGATTATGGCCGGTTTTGTCTCAACTATTCAACCTCTCTTTGGCTCAACTGAAAAGGAGGACAGTGGGGAGAAACCCAAGTAACTAGTTTTGGAGAGAGTTTTAGAGAGGTTTTGGAGGAGAAACAATAAGCAGTAGGGGGATTTAGGAAGAGACTAGCAGATTGAACACGCTCCAAAGAGTTTTTCTTTATCTTTCCTCTATTTCTTCCTTTAGTTTTCTACTATGAACATGTATAAGCTTTATCATCTCTGTTGTGTTCCTCTTGTTATAATTATGAACTAAACTCTTTCTCCAGAGATGTAATCAAACCTCTAACTCATTCATTCTTAATATTCATTGATGAATTAACTATTCTCTCTTATGCTTAATGCCTCTGTTTATTTGGCCAGTAACTGATTATTGTGTGAAATCTATATGAACTTGAGAATGGGAATATAGGTTTGGATATAGATAGAACAATATAAGATCACCTAGCATAGGGTGAGTTTGCATAGAATAAGAATATACCTATGTAACTTATGCAATCTTATGAGAGAATTACCTATCTTAATGATTCTAGTCATTGTATATTAGGAGTAATATTAACTTGTCTAGGTATTTTCACTCATATCTTAGAAAGGAGCTTGTGAATACATTAGGATTCTCAGTTGTCAAATCTAAATGGATAATTGTGTTTTGAGAAAAATTAGTAGTTGGAAGAGTTAGAGGGTAGATTACATCCCTACATTCCTTATTATTACTCTTAGAACAAATTGTGGTTGCTTAGTTTTATTGTCCATTCTTTCCATTTACATTGTTATTTACATTTTGATTCTTGTATAAAATAATTAAATATTGTTGTTTAGATAAATTAGAAGCTAGTTTCGATTAGTACTTAGCATTTGTAAATCAAGTACTCCTCATGGGATCGATACTTTCCTACTCTATATTACTTATTGCGACCCGTATACTTGCGGTTGTACATTAGAAAAAGCCTACCACTTATCCCACTCAGTATTTTATAATTAGAGATTTATAAAGTTTACCTAGTTATCTAACTAGCTTAGTAACATAAAATCAATTATGTAAGTACATTCATATTTGCATGAGAGTAGTTCCAATTTTCTATATGATATGTTACTAAAGATCATGTAATAATACTTAATTATTAGGCATGTATGCAACATTGTCCTAATAATATCAAAATAGTAAGCAGATAATTATAATTATTAATAATTTATTAATTTTTGATAATTTAGAATTATTTAACATTTAAATAATTTTAACTCACAAGATTACGTTAAATATTTAAATATGGAAGATAATATTTAAAATTAAAATTAGAAAATATTTTCATAAAATCCAATCAATTTAAATAAAAGATTCAACTAATTAAATTCCCTTAAATATCTCAAATTTAAATTTCAACTTTTGAAACCTTAATTTGAATTTAACTTTCTTAAATATCTCTTATTATCTTATCTTTCAAAGTTGAATTCAAAATTCAAATGAATATCTAATCTCATTAAATATCTACTAACTATAAATTCAAATTTGAAAAATTGAAAAGATATTTTGATTTAATTTCAAATTTCAAATCTTCACAAAATTTAAAATTTAAAAGATAGAAGATTTATAGATAAAATATCCTACAAGATGTTTAATTTGAACTAAAACAAATTTAAAATTCAAAATAGATAACTAACTATCATATAATCAGTTTTAAAAATATCTATTTAAAATTTTAATTTAAAAAATAAAACATATTATCTCATAATATCTGATTTTAGAAATTTTATTTTAAAATATCTCTAATTATTCAAATAATAATTAAGATATTATGGATATGAATCATATCCATAATTCAAATTAAAACATCCTATCAATTCAAATTTCAAAAATTTAAATTTATTTAGGATTTAAAATTTTAATTTTAATTTTAATTTATTAGTTTTCATAAAAATATGGATAAATTAAATTAATTTTAAAATAAAAATAATTAAAATTACGGTCAAAAAATCGAAACGTGTCGGGACAAGCCGACAGACGGAATGTGAGGCTAGTACGAGAACGACGGCCTAGGGATGTTACGTGGCCACTCTTGGGACAACTCTTGGGCGCCAATGGGCTCGCATAACGATGCATGGCCTCACTTAGGACAACTCCTAAGCGACAACAAGTTTGTGTAGCTCTCGTACGATAAAAGCGTGAAGCGTCACCCCGAATGGCCAAGGCATGGGAAGCCACCTGCTAGGCCATGCACGAATCACATACCTAAGGACAGTAGGGTGAACCTGCGCAGCTTACACGATGATCCCGCCCGTAGGCCATGCGTAGATCGAATCTACATGGCCAGGGTGCCTCACCTGCATAGCCATGTGCGGGTACGTGCTTGTGCGGCCCGCTCCCAGGTTATAGTCCTTCGCGGGAGGTGCACACGGCTCATAATTGTTCTCACTTGTGGTCGACTACTTGGTTAAAATTACTATCGTCTCTTATCGCTATTTTGCAGGAGCATATGGGAAAATAAGTACAAGAGTATATATGGAAGGAAAATTTTTTATTAAACAATTCATTTATACATGAAGGGGACGAAGCCCACATTGTCTAAAAAAAACAACAAAACTTCACGAGGAAGGGCCCGCACCGTCGTCACCATTGTCACCAGTCTTGTCCATGTCCTCCTTCCAGCTCTGCACAAGCTCGACCACATCCTCGCCAAGGATGGAGAAGTCGAAGTCCGGATGCTCGCAGAATATGTTGAAAATGATGGTCGACGAGGCGATGTCACTAGCCTTATCTTCGAGTTCTTTGACCTCGGTCGCTTTGAACTCTTCGATGGCTTTGTGAACCGCCTCGGT
>JXTB01000018.1:204123-254123 GCA_002914805.1 Parasponia andersonii
TTATTCAATTAGGATCCTAGAGACATAAGGAACCTAGGGGGATGGGGTTACCCTTATCTATATAAAGGGGACTCTATGATCCGAAGAACAACACACCAAGTTCTGGGCAGAAACAAGTCACAGAGAATAGAAGTCAGAGCAAATTCAAGTTTGGGTAGTCTAAAGCGTTAGTATTCTTCAATAGCTTTTGAGTCTTTCCGATTCTCAGACAAAATTGTAACATTGAGTATTCATCATTATTCATAAAATAGTCAGAAAACAGTGGACGTAAGCTCATCTTTTTTGGGGCTGAACCACTATAAATCTCTCTCTCCTTATTTGCTTTGATTATTATTTCAATTCACACAAGCCACATCTCTTGATTCTTTATAAATTTATTATTGATAAAACCTCCGTCAACAAAAACCAATTCGGGCATCATCTATTCGTCTAATCAGAAAGTATGGTCCTTTTTTATTTTTTACTGTGAATGGTGAGGTAGGCACAAAAAGCGCAAAATCCTCGACTAAACTGTCGCACGTGTCAAATCTTGGTTAACAAGTCACCAAAACTCCGTGCAGAACTCGGTGAGACCTAAATTTCAAAAGGGCAAAAAAATGATAATAATATAAAAATGCATTCACACGCACAATACCATTGAGTACCAAAAACAATAATAATAGGAGCCACTTTCGCTTCGCCTGAAGCTTCGTCTTAAAGATTGTCTTTACCAAAACAAAAGCCTCCACAGTTAGCGCCACCGTTTAGCCCTAACCCCAACCCTTCTTGGTGGCTCTTCTTCTTCTTCCTTTTCATATTTGTTGTTCGAGCTCGCTAGGGTTTCAAACCAAGGTTTGTTTCCATCTGCCATGGCTTCTTCTCTTACATTTTTTTTTTTTGTTTTTGTATTTGGAAGCCCAAGAATAGGTTACTGGTCCTCTTTATTGTTTCTTAATCATCTTTAACATTTTCCCCAAGCAAAGTTCATATTTTAATTTATGATTCATTGTTTGATTAAAATTCTTTGTTTCGAATATGTGAGGTGGTATGATTTTGCTGTCATTGCAATAGTTGTAATGGTTCTTGATGATGCTTTCGTAAATTTTTATCTCTGAATTTTTGGAAATGAGTAGTTAGGATTCTGGGTTTTGTCTTGCAGTTCCAATGGCGAGAGCTACAGCCGGAGCCGTGAACCTGGGTGGCCGAACTGGGGTCCGAATCGTCGTTGCAGGAGATCGTGGCACTGGAAAATCGAGCTTGATTGTCACCGCTGCCGCGGAGAATTATCCAATGAATGTACCGCCACTGCTGCCACCAACAAGATTGCCCGAAGACTTCTACCCTGACCGTGTGCCCATCACAATCATTGATACTTCTTCGCGGTATGAGTCTAACGTCTATAATAAGGGGTACTTTGGTTGCCGGGAAAGAAAAATGCTATTCTAACCTTCATATGTTATCAAAAGAAAGAGATTTTAGATTGGAACTGCAATAGTTCTTTCTTTTAATATGTCATTTTGGACGCATTAAAGCAGTGGTCAACAGCTGCCAATAGAGTTGAGTTTCTCAATTGTAGTACAAATGTTTATCATTGTTCATTATTCAGCTTATAAATATGTCTCAGTATCTCATGAATAGTGTGTTTTTATACACGTATATTTGGATCAAGAAAATGATAATTTGATTTGGTTGATGTGGGGGTGATTGGAAAGGGGAATTTTCAAATCTTAGCGGTAATCTTTTATTGTATGGGACGCTAAAAGGATGCTAACGATATAGCAGAGTGAACTAAATAAAAATACGAGAGTTTTTGGATCGACTATTTTGTTCTTTTCTTGGTAAACCATATAAGGGGTAGTGGGGATTTTCATCTTTTAGGTTTTTGGTCGTACTTTTAAGATCTCATTCTTGTGCTGAATCTTTCGTTTATTCTAATATTTCAACCAGTCCTGAGGATAATGATAAAGTTGCTGATGAATTGAGGCGGGCTGATGCAGTTGTTCTTACTTATGCATGTGATCAACCACAGACACTTGATAGATTGAGCACCTTCTGGCTCCCTAAACTTCGTCAACTAGAGGTTTCTTTCTTGCTTTGTCATTTCTGTTTTATACAGTTATTTTTCGAGCAGCAGTTGTGTGAAGAACGAAACGAACATTCTTCTAGAAAGAGTTGGGGGAAAAAAAAGGAAGAAAAGTATAGTTTGACAACCAATATGTTACAAACATATGTGTTCTCCATTGTTGAATGTGATAATTCAAGCCAGTGGATTTTTTACCGCTGGTCTCCTTAGAAACTATTCTCAGTATAAGCTTATGGAGCTGCAGTGTTGTTCATGTAGAGTTATGATCAACTTTATGTGCAGGTAAGGGTCCCAGTTATAGTGGTGGGTTGTAAACTGGATTTGAGAGATGAGAACCAGCAGGTGAGCCTGGAACAAGTGATGTCGCCAATAATGCAGCAGTTTCGGGAGATTGAAACTTGCATTGAATGCTCAGCATTAAAACATATTCAGGTATGTATAAACATCAGCTTCCGTGCAAATCCTTACTTGTTACAGCATGCTAGTCTTTATGATGGAATCTTGTACTGCATATGTTCTATTGTTGAAAGTCTGTAACTTGCCATTTTGGTTTACTCCTACCCTTTTATTTTTTATTTTTATAAATTGTACATAAATCTCACTATTAATTGTTTTGAGTGTTTCTGCATTGTACACGCGGATAATAGTTAGGAGCTACTGAATAATAGTATCTGATGCAATTGTAGACCTGTGTATAATTTGATAACTTGAACTCCTTGAGCAATTTATTTTTATATGACATTACATTATTATTTTACTGGACTGTATTATTTATTTTTGCAGATTCCTGAAGTTTTCTACTATGCACAAAAAGCTGTTCTTCATCCAACAGGTCCACTATTTGACCAGGAATCACAGACTTTAAAGCCTAGATGTGTGCGAGCCTTGAAGCGGATTTTTATTCTCTGTGACCATGACAGGGATGGTGCTCTCAGTGATGCAGAGTTGAATGATTTTCAAGTTACGTTTTTTCTTCAGTTTTACCATCTAGATTCCATTCTATGTATGTCCATTTAATTAAAATTTGTACATGACATGATTGTTAATCGTATTTTTACATAAACAGGTTAAATGTTTCAATGCTCCATTACAGCCTTCTGAAATAGTGGGTGTTAAGAGGGTTGTGCAAGAAAAGTTGCCTGAAGGAGTCAATGAGCGTGGACTTACTTTGACTGGATTCCTCTTCCTACATGCACTATTTATAGAAAAGGGGCGTCTAGAAACGACTTGGACTGTCCTCAGAAAATTTGGATACAACAATGATATAAAGCTTGCAGATGATCTTATTTCATCTCCATCAAAACGGACTCCTGATCAGGTAATATCTTAATTGATATTTGGGCAGCCACTATTGCTGATGATATTTATGATTCTATTATGCTCTAAAATTTTATGTCGAAGTAATTGGAGACTAATAGAGTTTTGAGTGACCAATTGTCAAGAACTTCGATGTACAGTTTGTCTTTTTGCTTTGATTTAGTTTTGTTGGTCTATTGGAGGCAGTTTTAATGTAGACCTTGTGTCTGACTTCGAATTTTTGTAGCTAGGAATATGCTAATAAGGTGCATAAGCCAAGAGAGTGCTCTCTTTCCTGTACCACTTAATATTTTGTTTGTTTTGCGTTCTTACAAACTGTTCCATATTTGATTTAAGTCATATGGCGTTCATTAAAATTGCTTACTGTTAATCATCGTGTTTGCAGAGTGTGGAGCTGACAAATGAAGCCATTGAATTCCTTAAAGGAATCTTTGACTTGTTTGACAGTGACGGGGTATGTTTTACTCATCCTCTTAAACATGGCATTTTCGGATTTATTTTCTACTATTTTTCAACATATTTGGTGCAATAAGTTGTACGCATTTGTCTGTTCTATTTCTTTTTATCTTACTAGTTCACCGAGTTCTTTTAATCATGTACTATTCTTCCTACCAGGATGGGGAACTCCGACCTCGTGAACTTGAGGAACTATTTTCTACAGCTCCAGAAAGGTAGTGTAAAGTTTTTACAACTATTCAGTATCGTTTGGCTCCTTTACTTGATTGTTTACTGTTTAACATCTCTTTTGCCTGAAATATACTTTTTGAAAACGGTATTCTACAGATGCATGCAAAATGATGATGGATTTGGTTACTTATGACGTGTTTCAAGTATCTAATATCTTTCTGCTCAGAATAATTACTTTCATAAACTGCCCACTGTCTTTAGATGTTTAACATTATTCTTTTTTTAAACTGCCAGTCCATTTAGTGAGGCCCCTTATAAGGATGCTGCAGAGAGAAACGCATTAGGAGGGCTATCACTTGACGGATTTTTATCTGAGGTATCACCTTTTTGTTTTTACAGTTGTTTTTGTTTTTTTTTTTGGGGGGGGGGGGGGGGCGTTGGGTTGTGGTGGGTTGTGCGTGGAAGTATGTGTATACATTAATGTTTAATTCCCTATTTCCTGGCTAGTGAAGTGATAAATGTGTAATTCTCTATTTCATAGGTAGTGAAGTGATACCTTTTGTTTGTATTAACAGCAAGAACATAGCACGTGCTGTATACAGTTACTTATCATATTTGTCTTCTTTCTCTGTTGATTGATGTCTAAAACTTGTGGAAAATACTTGATCTGCAGTGGGCTTTCATGACACTCCTAGATCCAGCTTTTAGCATGGAAAATCTGATATACATCGGTTATTCTGGTGATCTTTCATCGGCGATCCGCGTGACTAGGAGGAGGCGTTTAGATCGAAAGAAGCAGCAATCAGAAAGAAGTGTTTTCCAATGCTTTGTTTTTGGCCCTAAGAAGGCTGGAAAGTCTGCATTAATCGACTCTTTTGTTGGAAGGTCACTCTTTTGGTTCGGATTTTTGGTTTTTGACTTTTTTGGTAGTCAAACTATGCAACAGCTGGTGATTTTCTGAGAATGCAGGCCTTTCACCGATGCCTACAATCCAACCACAGATGATCGTTATGCAGTGAACGTTGTTGATCAGCCTGGGGTATGTGCGCTATTACACTTTGCACTTCATGTGTTATATTTGTATATAGTGAACGCTTTATAATATATGTTTTTGTTGCTTGTTGTTTCTGTACATATGCTTGGCTATTATTTTAAGAACTCTATAACTTGGTTGATCTTTGAATGGATTCAAGAGTTTTTTTTTCGATTCCCCAGAATCCTGTTGTATTTTCTTATTTTGTTTGAATCAAAATGTTTAATTAGTCTTAAAAATATTAGTCTTCTAAACCTGTTTGTTTTGTTGCTTTATTTGAAGGGAACAAAAGCAACAAAGAAAACTCTTGTGTTGAGAGAGATTCCTGAAGATGGAGTTGGCAATCTGCTATCAAGTAAAGAATCTTTGGCTGCTTGTGATGTCGCAGTGTTTGTTCATGACAGGTAAGATTTCATCTAGTAAATTACGGTACTCATTCTTTTATAAATGTCTGAGTGGGCGTTTTCTGGCTCTGCCAGTTCTGATGAGTCATCATGGAAGAGGGCAACTGAGTTGTTGGTTGAAGTTGCTGGTCATGGCGAGGATACTGGATTCGAGGTGCCTTGTCTTATTGTTGCATCTAAAGACGATCTGGATTCATTTCCATTAGCCATACAACATTCAACAAGGGTACAATATTTTTTTCATACGTCTATGTATGTATTTATATGGTAGGAACTATAATGTTTCTGATGTTTTAGCATGTCATTTGTGTCAATTGTATTGGATCTTTACTTATCTGCTCCCCTTTTCTCTTGCCTGAATGTCCAGTAACATGTTTTACTGTAACTTCAATTTTGTAGGTTAGTCAGGATATGGGAGTAGAAGCTCCTATACCTATTAGCACAAAGCTGGGTGATTTTAATAATGTATTCCGCAAGATCATAAGTGCTGCTGAGCACCCTCATTTGAGCATTCCTGAAACTGAAGCTGGGAGAACCCGCAAGCAATACCACCGGCTTATTAACCGTTCTCTTATGTTTGTTTCAGGTATGAATGTGATGGATTTAACTTTGAAAAATAGCTGATTCAACAGATTGTTGAAATCTTACAACTCATTAAAAGGAAGTTTGCTGGGTTTCAAATGTTCAGCAGTAGTTGGGGTTGCAAATGCATTTATTCGTGCCTTATCTTTAATATATTTTCTGACTGCAAGCATAAGTTTGTTGACACTTATTTCTTGTGATTGTTGCATGTTCAAGTGATTGTTGCAGTTCCTTAGGCTTCTTTGGAGTCATTTTACACGATGTTTTATCTATCTGTCTATTTTATTGAATTATCTACTATCTTTGACAGTTGGAGCTGCAGTGGCCATTGTTGGACTCGCGGCTTACCGTGTTTATGCTGCAAGAAAGAATACCTCTAGTTAAAGGACAGATTGGTTTTAGCCTCTTTTGTCCAATTACAATAGTGTGAGAAGCTGTGATATTTCCCAGAAACCCGCTTTGCTGGGTCACTTGAGACGGTTTATGCAGTAGAGAAATTCTGAAGTCCTCTCTGTTTATCACACCCTTGAATTTTTTTCCTACGAAGTTGCTTTGTAGGTTTTTATTAATTGGGCTATAATATAAAATGATTGGTTATTGGTCGACACCCTGCTTTTATTGTGCTGTGGTTGAGGGCTTTCTGAGATGGCTTAGCAAATACAAAATGGAATTTTGTTTTTACTTTTTAATGTGCAATGAGAAAAATTTTGCTAAAGCTCGATCGAGTATGCCGTTATGAGCATTTCAGGCCAACTGGGATGAGTTGCGTTTTCTTTGGCGTTTCGAACTTAAAAAAAGCATGTTCTTTTCTGACACTATACTATGTGATTTCATTGGACTATGTTTAGACTCATTACAAGGCAACGAAACTTGAGATCTAGGTTTAGCGATTGAAGCTTGTTCCGGCCAAGATGTGTTTATTTATAGAGCTTTGTATGATTACTGCATGGCCCTGCAACTTCAGGTTTCATGTTTCGGTGCTCAGAAGTTCTTGACTTTGCTACGCCCGCAAATTGGGTATTCATCGCGGTTGCTGCCACCACCTTTTTCGAGATATTGACAGTATGTTTCAAAGACATAGGTGGTTACCTGAAGTCTAAACTTTAGACTGAACAAAAACTCCATTTCCAACTCGTTCATTTCCTCGGTGCTCACTCCGCCCACTTGGGCATAGTACGCATTGTTGTCACATCTGAAACATATAAAGCAACTCAGAAAGTCCCAAAATAGAAAATAAAACAAGATTACTGTCTATACATGATACTTTTCCTTATTCTTTTTCTTTTTTAATCTCAAAAAGGAGATGATACCATTGATATGCACATGTTTAGTTATATATAAGGGAAAATTGATTGAACAACCTGATAACTCGTGCCAATATTAATATGCTACTCTAACTGAAAATATTTAGTCTTAAATAAAAAAAATTAAAAAAAAAACCGCAAACACCAATTTTATGAGTCAAATCATGATAATATAAATACTGACTCTTAAAATTTTATTTAATAAAGAATTATACTTTAGTAGAAATAATTTAATTCAAAAAATGACACTGTTTAATGGTGAAAATCTCATTTATTCTTCAGTCTTCCCACAATCTCAATTTCAATATTGGTCTTGTCCTTCTTAATATATGTATATTTATATATTTTGTCCAGAGGTGTCACTATTATAAGATTAACACAGTCCAAGGGTGTAAACAAAATTTTTCCTAACTATATTAGTTGTTTTCCTAATAATGCGAGAAATATGTCTTACGCATCATCCAGGAATTTTGCCGCGACCATAACTGCCGTGATCAACAACCGGTGGACGTTGAGAGAAGTAAGACAAAAACCAGAGCGATTCTGAAAAAATCTATCTACGTATATATAGGCCACGACAAAGCACGAAGTGCTGCAGTTTGAGTACTTGAAAATCCGTTCCAAGTATTGTCGTACGCTCAAGGTGGGTGCTTTCGAGCCATGGAAGATCGAAACGACATCGTTCTTTCTCGAAGCCTTGACTAGTCTCTCGTTCCTCCTAATAGATTTCTCAAGGTGAGAAGCAATAGCTGGTAGAACTTGAGGACTCCCTGATGATGTCGTTTCACCAGATTCCTCTAACCCAAGTGCTCTGTATGTTGTCTCTGAGATGCCTAATATGCCGTCGAGTGCTCTTGTTTCCATTTGTGATGATAGTAAAACGACAACGTAAACGTTGTCGTAGTAGATAGATTGATATATGGCGGCTTGGTATATATGGAGTCTGGTTAAGAAATATGGCTTTTCTTTTATATATGTACATCATGATCAGTAGTTTTGTTTTTGTTCTACCTACATTTGACGTTATATTCATTATATTCTTTTCTTTTGGGTAACGCCACTGTTTTATACATGAAACTTGCTAGGTTTGAAGTTAAGGGATTAAAAGTAAGACAATTCTTGCAACGGGCCAACAAATGAAAATAATTAATAAAAAAGAAAAAAGAGTTTCTAGAAAGTTAAATCATCAAGATATGCCTATTCCTATTCTGGCTTAAATCAAGGAATTTGTGCAGCTCATGTGATGAAGAAAACTACAGATGCTACGTATATATAAGGGGATATGCTATACATAACACTCAAGGGAGATCAGATAATATTTAAATGAACTTATCTATTCTTTAATCTTGTAATTTTAACTTTTGTAAAACACGAATCTCAATAAAAGTAATTAACCAGATAATTAGTTCAAATTCGTCAAAAAAATTTTATCTATCTCCATGTACAGTCCATAGGAGAAGGGGTACTGGGGTCATTGGCAGAGCCAAGAGAGTGGAGCATAAATATTAAGCTGAACTCTTTTTTTCCTAATTTATTTTTTATATATTTTTCACTTTCTGAATGAGGTTAATTGATTTCTTAAATTAGTTTACTTAAAAAAAATGTATGAAGTTTAGAAAGCGAAATAGTTTTGTCACTCTAGCATAAAATAAGTTTATTGGTTATTCCATAGCTAATTAGATTTTCTCAGGACAAAAATAATGGCATGATTAAAATTTTAGTTTTCAAATAAATTTTCCTAAAATTTATATCCAAAATTTTTTTAAAAAAAATTGAAAGTTAAGAGGGGGCATGTGGCCCCACTCGCCTCTGGGCTGGGTGACGCCAAATCCAACTTAGTTCTATAATTTATGTAACAGTTCTGATTCTGATGCATTGGGACGTAAGCTAATGATTTTGTTATCAATTTGTTAGTGATTTTACTGTCAATGGTGATTAATAGTATTTTCATATCCTACAAATTGAGTTTGACTAAAATCCTGAGTATATATATGAGGAATCTCCTTTAAAGTACGGTTTAAAATATTACTTCATTTACTTAGGCCATATGCTTAGATAAACTTTCAACTTTTTTATTTATAAAAATTGAAAACAGAATCTAAAATTTCATTTATGTTTTAAAATTTTAAAATAAAAATCTTGCTTGCTAACCGACTAAATTATTTTTAATTTTTGAAAACAAGAAACATAAACATGCTTGGTAGCCATAAAAATCAATTAGAAAAATACAATTTTAAAAAATATATTTAGAAAAACATCACTTTAAAAACTTACTTACAAAATACCATATATGAATATACTATTTTTGAACTTATTTAGAAAACTATCACGTTTAAAAGTTTATTTACGAAAATACGACATATAAAACTTTATTTAGAAAAATAACACTTTTTGGTTTTACCTTTTGTTTAAAAAAATTTGGAAGTGAAAATTTTTCACTTCCATTATTTTTAAAATTTTTTCTTATAATTTTTTAAATAGAGAACAAAAATAGTGTTACCAAGCATGTTTTCTAAACAAATTTGTAAATTTTTGTTTATATAAACATAAAACAGTAAACAAAAGAATATCCAAAAAGACCCTTAATTAATCGGTTAAGTGGACAATATTTCTCAATTACCTCACTTACACCTTAATATAATTAAAGGTCTATTTTCCAAAACGTTTAATTAAGAAACAAAAATTTATTTTATCTTTAATCCATGGGCCGAGATATAACCATAAAGATGATTAGTTATTTAATTATTTTTTAGTCCAAAATTTAGTATATGACCAAGCACAAAAATTTATAAATAAATATCTAATTTACTTTTTGACAAAAATAAAAATACAACATATTTCATAATTGAAATTTTAAAAAATGAATATTTAATTATAACTTTTAAAATATGAACGTCTATTTAAACTAATTTAAAACATCCACCCAATTTTCTTAATATATATTTAGATTTTTTTTTCATTGTGCTTCATATTTAGATTTTTTTTCATTGTGCTTAGTGCTTACCATTTCGATCGCACATTACACTAAAGAGATGGGACAGTGCTGATAATTATATAAATTTAATTAATTTTATGAAAGGCGATCATATATACTCCATTACGTATCAGCCAAATTACACGCATGAAATTTAGTCATTAAAATTCTTCAAATTATTATATTAGATTATCAAGATGAAATGGTCTTTGATATTAGTTGACTCATACTGGTTTTAAATCTCAAATCCAAGTGGGATGGCGATTCTTTTTCTTTTCATCTGCTTTTATTTTTTTTCCCATGTTTTTTTTATGCAAATCTTGAAAATCTCTACCTTTCAATTGGCAACGATATAAAACGGTAACGAATCTAGATAATAATAAGAATTAAGAAGGCCATAATTAATCATAATGCCGGCCCAACTATATTAAACATATAAATCCATCTAATTAAGTTTATGGCAATTGGTGAATTAACATATTCAAGTACGTGTATCCAATTATGCTTTCCAGTTCTTCAGGGGGGGGAAAAAAAAAAAACGCATTCCAGTTTGTAACGTTTAAAGAGGAAAAAAATATTTTTAGTATTTTTTGAAATCCACATAACATAAGAAAAGAAAGAAACAAATGAGATTATTGCAGATTTCAAAGGCGGCCTATCCCGCCCGCAGTGATTTTGAGAAATTCTTATTTCAATAATTGCATACGATTTTTTTTTTAATTTTCTATCTTTTAAAAAGGAAAGTATACTAAAGTTTAAGATATTAGCACATTAAATTAAATTGCCAGTACAGATTTTTTCGAAAATTCGAAGATTCAAATTTTCTCAAGGTATAGTGGCTGAATGAGTGATCGAGTATGTGTAAGTATGTCAGATTCAAGAGCTCGTAAATATATCATGTCAGGGTATTATCAATTTTAACTCTTATTTTAAAGTATACGATAAAAAAAATAAATAAATTATAAATTATTTAAAAAAATTTAATGAAAATTTCAAACAGCTAAAATTACCAATAATTCGACAAACATAACAAAAAAAGAAAATAAAAATAAAAAGAGGTGGTGCCAAAAAGTGCTGACCGTGATCGACTACAATTAAGAGATTATTTTTTATTAGAGTCGAAATTTCGTTCTGTTGGTCGAGATTGTTTAACTAGGATTGAAATTTTCTAATCACTGTTAAAAAAATCGGTCAAAATGACTAAAAAAGGTGACCGAACAAGTTTAATCATAATAAAAAAATTTCAACCCTAGTCAAGCAGATACACTACCGGGTTCAAGATTGTGATATCGGTATCGGTAGCGGGATTTTTTTCAATAGTGGTGATGGCATAAGTAATTTGAAGTTTATTGAAGAATAAGTAATAATGTATTTTTAAAATTTGTTAGGAAATAAAATATCTAAATAATTTTACATGTGTGACATAAGTTAGTTTTTAAAATATTTATAGATAAATATTTTTTAAGTTTTGAAAACATTTATGATGAATTCTCTTTTTCATTTCGAGGGGAATTAGTAGATTTTCAAGTGTAAATTCTCTTAAAAAAATCAACCGGGGGAATCAACGGACCAATACACAAAAATAGACAAGGTCATAATAATTAGTAAGCCCCTTATTTATTTATTTTAAATAAAATTAGTAAGCCACTTATTATTCATAAATAGGGGTAAAATTATTAGCGGTCAAATGTTTCAATTTAGTCGTTACACATATTTTGAAACTTTCCCAATTCCAATTAAACCTTTTAAAATGGTAAAGCTCCAATAAGTAGCTCTAATATCTGTACAGAAAATTGAAAAATAAAATCCACATAAATGTATTATATGGCTAATTATTAGTTTCCAACTATAACTTCCTTTTAAGAACGAAATCATATCAAACATTACATGAAAAATAAATAAGCGCATGACGACATACGACACCCAACGCGCGACGCATAGTCGTAGACCAAAACGACAACTTGCTGAAAGTGCAGCCATGCAAGTGCAACCATCTTCCCTTAATATTTTTATCAATTTTAAAACATAAAAAAATAAAAACATAATAACATCTTCATCTCTTATACATTTCTCTTCTCTGCATGTATATAAACTCCGGCTTCAATGAAAAGTTCCCTAGCAAAAACTTAAAAAAAATAAATAAATAAATAAAATAATGGGCTCCAAATGCTCCTCTAATTCCTACTTTGCCAACCAAAGTCGACCCTTCATTCTCTCTCTAATCTTCTTTCTGTCTCTAGCTCTCATTCTCTTGGCCTCGCTATCCCCACGAAAACCCACCACTGGTGACATTTTTCCCACTACAAGAACGCTTGAAGGTAATCATCACCACGAGGGCAATATCGTAATTTCGGATAAACAACCCGAATGGTTCAAAATAATAGCCAAGGAACTAAATGGGAGTAATAGCCATAGGAGGAAAAAGATTAAGCTTGGTTTGGTCAATTTAGAGGGAGACGCTCTGCGACTACGTGGATTGCATGGATTGGACGGTGATCATGACCAGGCCGAGATGGTCGCCGTACGGTTCGACCGGCTGGTCGGCCCGAACCGGCCCAAATGGGAGGACTTCTACCCCGAGTGGATCGACGAGAACCACAGGTGGGGCCCACCCAGGTGCCCGCTAATCCCGCTCCCTCCGGGGTCTGCGTACGACGACTTAGACGTTGTCGTTGCGGAGGTGCCGTGTGGGACCCGCAGGGACGTGTTTGCGCTGCAGGTTAATTTGGTGGTGGCTAATCTGGCTGTGAGGAGTGGTTGGGTGGTGCCAGATGTGCATCGGACGGTGTACGTCGTGTTCGTGGGGTCATGTGGGCCCATGCTAGAGATTTTTCGATGCGATGATTTGATGAGGAAGCGAAAAGAGTCGTTTTGGTTGTATAAGCCGGAGATGAGAAGGCTTAAGCAGAAAATGGTTATGCCTTTTGGGTCTTGCGAAATTGCCCCTCCTTATGCCCAAGAAGGTAATTTCCTCCTATTATAGAATTAATTGTCTGTCAATGATATTGAGAAAAAAATAAAAATAAAAATAAAAATAATGTTAATACATATATAAAAAGGAAGGTAATTTAGTGGGGATGTTTTTATTTTGGTGGGTTACTAGTAAGAAGTTTGTTGTTTATAGGGGTAGGCATCTCATTAGGGGATTTAGCCTGCCATATATGCACAACACTTTTACCAAAATTTAACCAAACCAAACCATGCAAAATGAGCTCTGTCACTTTATGTTGAAAATGTTTTTGCATTTTTTGAATGAGGGGTTTTAATGAGAGGATACGTGTGAATAGGTTAATATAAATGTGCTCATTAATTCACACGGAAGGAAATGTTTGAGTTAATATTGGGGTTTTAAAGTTTCGGAAAGAGAATCCATGCATATTGAGCAAAAAGGGCACATGGAGGGCTATATATCAAAGTTGGTTGGCTCTTTATATATTAGAACCAAATCACCATCATTTAATTTCTCCGTTGAATTGATTTGTTTTTTTTGGTATGTTGTTTTTTGAAATTATATAATGGACCATGAAAAGATGCAAGGAAAGGCCGTAATTTTGAATTTGGTATGATAGCTTTGACCTGCTTTATTTTGAAGGTTAAACACCTTGCTGGATTTGTGATTAATTTCGATAATACTCCCCGAGATTGTGAATTAATTATTATGTGGAAACTTTTAATAATGTTGTGACACCAAATTTTTGTACAAAACTTAGTGCACCAGATGATATTTACATGATTTTAACCATTACACAATAGTCCCATTTTGAAGCAATATATGATTCAAAATCATGTCATCAATTGATACATACTAAATTTAGCATCCCTAATTGATTTATGACACATAAATACATTAGCGATTTGATATTATATCATACAAGTTTAAAAACTTACAAAAAAATTACCTTCGCATTATAATTTGTGGACTCTAACGTTGGCACTTGTACATATAAGTACCATTATAAAAGCTATTTTTTTAAAAAAAATTCGGTGGTCACTTTTATCTCTTTGTTATTATTATTTTCGTTGAGAAATCATATTGCTAATAGTAATAATATCAAACTCTTACATTATTATTTTTTGGGTAGCAACCTTTCTAATTGGCACACATAATACATTTAGAAGGATCCAACACTTGAAATTACAGATAATATTTATTTTAAAAAGATATTAGTGCGCGTTTGATTTCTGTTCTGTTTTTTTTTTTTTTTTTTTGTGTATTTTCAAAACACTAGTCTTAAACCTGTAAATTTGTGATCAATGATCGGAAACTGTATTTTGGAAATCTATTTGGTAGGCAAATTTGACTTATCTATGTTTTAAAGATTAAATATGATAAAATTGTGTTTGATTTGCTACTTGAAAACATAACACAAACAATAAAAACAAAGTGGGTTTATAACAAAATGATCAAATTTCTGACACATTTTAAGTAAATGTCCGTTTCTAAGATACTGCAGTAAAATGAAAATGAATTATACGTCAGTGGGATATACAAAGCATAAAAATCTGATGTGCTTATTAAAATTAATATATTCAGTACATAAATATAAGTAAATATATTAAATCTAGAAAGATATATATTCAAAAATTTATCTATAAAAATAGAGCAATGGATATTTATCAAAACAAAGTATAAAGAAAAACACGCTCCAATTTGCCTAAATTTTTTTTAACCTGTCAAGTTTTACATTTTTTTGCCCAAACTAGAATTACTTTAATAAAAACATTTTGGGGTGGCAGGTAAGGAGGACTGGAGAGAGTTACAACCTCCCCGGGTCAACAAGACCACCACAAACCAAAACCAGCATCGCGGCCCAAGATACGCCTACGCCACAGTCCTACACTCTTCCGAATCTTACGTCTGCGGCGCCATTGCTTTGGCCCAAAGCATCCGCCGCACCCGCTCCACCAAAGACCTCATCCTCCTCGCTGACCGCTCCATCGGCCCCGAAGCCCGCCAGGGTCTCCGCTCCGCCGGGTGGCAGGTCCTCACCATCGACCGAATCCGAAGCCCATTCGCCAAAAAGGGCTCCTACAACGAGTGGAACTACAGCAAGCTCCGCCTATGGCAGCTCGCCGGATACGACAAGCTCGTCTTCATCGACGCCGACCTACTCGTCCTCAACAATCTCGACTCGCTCTTCTTCTACCCCCAGCTCTCCGCGGCCGGAAACGACAAGGTTTTGTTCAATTCCGGGGTCATGGTCATCGAGCCCTCCAACTGTTTGTTCGAAGTCCTGACCCGGGAAAGCTTCAGAATCGAGTCGTACAACGGCGGAGACCAGGGGTTTCTCAACGAGGTCTTCACATGGTGGCACCGGCTGCCGAAGAGGATCAATTACTTGAAGATTTTTCGGAGTAAGGGAGATGGGTCGGGGCGTGAGGTGGGTGAGGACATTGACGCGATTCATTATCTGGGTTTGAAGCCGTGGATGTGTTATAGGGACTATGATTGTAACTGGGATATGGAGGAACACCACATCTTCGCCAGCGACTCGGCTCACCGGCGGTGGTGGGAGGTGTACGACGCCATGCCGGAGAATTTGCAGGCGTACTGTAGGTTGACGAAGAAGATGGAGCAAAGGATTGAGAAGTGGAGAGGGATTGCTATGAAGGCCGATTTGCCTGATGGGCATTGGAAAATTCAGGCTATGGACCCAAGACGACAACGTTTTGCAGTATAGGGATCTAAAATAGGTCCTAAATTGTACTAGGCTACAGGCTATACATATAGATAGTAATAGTAGGTGTGCGATACTTTGCAAGGAAAATAATAATTCAATCTCCAAAAATAAAATCTCAACTCTCTTTCGGACAAGATGATCGTTACGGTTGAATATTTATAATTTCATAAATTATGTCAAGTGTAAATTGTTCAAAGAGAACCATTAATGTGTCATGAAAATAGAGGGAGAATGAAAATTCCAAGTGAAAATATAGCTATTATTTAACTTGTTTTTAAGGTATTTTATATGTTCTTTAATCTTTATGGGATGGGGTATGGGCTGCCCCAAACACCAATGTATTGCCATAATAAGAGATAAAAATGAAAAGAGGAAAATGAGAAAAAAAAATCTGGTTATGGTACAAATACCGAATGGTAACTCTACTTATACTGCCAAAAAGAAAAAAAAAAGAGTAGTGAAGTACAAAATCAGATCTATTTGCAGCAAGTCCCATATTGTTATAGAAAATTGAACACTACTAATGACTATTCCAACCAAGTAAGGTGTTCATGTTAATTGAATAGAATCTTCTAAGCTATAGGCAATTAATTAAGGCAACCAGGCACAAACAGGAAAATAAATAATAAAAAAAAAAGAATCCGAATCTTTTTTTCCCCTTTAACTAACATTGTTTTTGGAGTTCAAATTTCTTATTATAAGTTTAATTTCATTAATGACGTAATTGTTTTTTTTGAGTAAAATGGTAACAAATGATTTTTCTTTTTCAGTGTGTAACAAATGATTTTTAGGCTAAGAAATATTTGGCGAAATTAGTTTAGGAATGAATCTTAACGGGGAACTGTATTTTGTTTTTTGTTTTTATTTTAAATTATTAATTGGTACACTGGGTGGGGGACTCTTATTGGATTAAATTAGTAATAATATTCTATATTTTAAAAAATATTCTCCTACACCTTTTCCCTCCCCCGCAAGCTCTCTCTCTCTCTCTCTAAAAATTTCTCTCTTTTGCCGACCAAATGAAACCTCAGTAGAGTAGAGTATTAGACTATTAACCCCAACTTTCTCACTCTCCGACGCTCTCTCTCTCTCTCTCTCTCTCTCTCTCTATATATATATCTCTTTCTCTCTCTATATTACTCTGAGCGCATACACAGTGAACCAAAATGCAAGACATATTCGGATCAGTCCGGCGATCACTGGTGTTCCGTACTCCGCCGGAGAATGAAGAATCATCATCACCATCCCCATCCCCAATCGGAGGAGGAGCCCCAACCTTGGTCGATAAAATCAATTCCTGCATTCGCAAATCCAGAGTCTTCTCCAAACCCTCGCCACCGCAACCGGCCTCCCTCCCTAAGGACAATGCGCCTCCGATCCGATGGCGGAAGGGGGAGTTGATCGGTTGCGGCGCCTTCGGGCGCGTCTATATGGGGATGAACCTCGACTCCGGAGAGCTTCTTGCTGTTAAACAGGTCGGGTTTTGCTTCGTTTTAGTTGCTTATTGATATTTTGGTTAATGGGTTTTTGAGTTCTTATTAGAATTTGTTGTGTAGTTCATATAGTTGTTTTTCTCTTACTTAATATCCTTCTTGATTTTCGTGGGTTATGGTCTAATTTGGGTTTGGAGTTCGATTTTGAACAGTTTTGTTTTTGGTCAATTCTATTTGGATTCTTTATGTTTTCATATCTGTAGTTACGCAGCTAGTTCTTTCGGTTGAGAATGTAATTTCGATCTGTTTCTTGGTGCATTTTCAGGTTTCGATCACAGCAAATAGTGCCTCAAAGGAGAAGACACAGGTTTGAATTCGAACTTGTGCTGTTTACTGCACATATAAAATTCAAGTTGGGATATGCAAATTGTTCATGGTGATTGGATAATTTTTATGGGTTTTTTTCTCTTTCTCATACCACAATACCCGTCGAAACTAAGAAAATTGAAAGAAACCAGAACTTGCTACTAAATCTGCTTTGTTCTGATTTGAGAAACTTTAGTTGTCAGTTACTCAGCTTCTGTACTTTTTCCCCTTGAAATTAAAAGAAAAATTGATAAGAAAACCTTGGGTTCTATGATGTTTAATTGGTACGGATTTGCTTATTGATCTACTGATTTTATGCTACAACTAGGCTCATATCAAGGAGCTTGAGGAAGAAGTGAAGCTTTTGAAAAATCTTTCTCATCCAAATATTGTTGTAAGTATGAACATCTGGAATCTAGTTAATTGTTAAAGCTTACTAATATAGTAACTGTATATTCGTTTTTGTTCCTTAGAGATATCTGGGTACAGTGAGGGAGGAGGAAACAATAAATATTCTGTTGGAATTTGTCCCTGGTGGATCAATATCATCACTTTTGGGAAAATTTGGGTCTTTCCCCGAGGCTGTAAGTTCTTGCTAATTTAACTTATTCCTAGTTATTCAACTACCATTTATAACATATATTTCATAAACCAATCTGTTAAGCAGGTTGTAAGAGCATACTCAAAGCAGTTGTTATTGGGACTGGAGTATCTGCATAAAAATGGTATTATGCACAGGGATATTAAGGTATATTTTCTACCCTGCTAGTGCCTTGCATATGGAGAAAAGTGTATCCTTCCCTTATTCTCCAGATGGATGACAAGTATTTCATCTCAAATTGCAGGGAGCAAACATTCTTGTTGATAATAAAGGATGCATTAAACTCGCAGATTTTGGTGCATCAAAACAGGTTGTTGAGCTGGTATGTTCAATTTCATTTTTATCACCTCTTATTTTACTTTATTTTATTTTCTAGTGTTTGTTTTTGCAATTTTATTTATGTTCTCGTTTGTCCTGTAACTGGTGTGATTACTGTAGGCAACAATTTCAGGTGCTAAGTCTATGAAGGGTACTCCATACTGGATGGCTCCTGAAGTCATTCGCCAGACTGGTCATAATTCGTAAGGACGTTAATCACCATCTTAGCATCTTCTTTTCATTTGTTTGAATTTCTTACGGAATAGAAAAAGAGTTTCTTGGCAAAGAGTATATTATCTAATAATGGATAATATATCACATACTGTATGTGATCAATTTCTATGCTTGCTCCACTTGTCCTGCTCCTTTGGAGATAGCTCTGAGCAGTACGTGGCATAAATCCTTTCTTGTTTATCCTTCGGAAAGCTGAACATTACTGATATATGTGAAAAATTGTCTAGCTCTGCTGATATATGGAGTGTGGGGTGTACTGTAATTGAGATGGCCACTGGAAAACCTCCATGGAGCCAACAGTACATAGAGGTACTAACTGTTCTGGTACTTACATTATTTTCTAAACATGTATTATTGTTTTTGTGTTACACACAAGGAAGTGTTCTATTGTTTCACTAAAGAAACATTTTTCTTTAGGTTGCTGCTTTGTTCCATATAGGCACTACAATGTCTCATCCTCCAATCCCAGAGCATCTCTCTGCTGAGGCAAAGGATTTTCTGGTGAAATGTCTACAAAAGTATGGCAAATCTCTTTTTATTGCTCTCTCACGTTTTTTGTTCGAATTCACAAAATATCCTAGATATGCTAATTGTTACGTTACAATTTTCGTTTATTTATTTATTTTCCTTTAAGTTTAGTTTATGTTCTTTGGTCCAATGGCAGGGAACCAAATCTGAGGCCAGCTGCATCTGAATTGCTTCAGGTTATATAAATTGATTAAATTTTCTTTTTATGGTATATGATCATTTCTGGCTATGATAAATCTAGTATTTCTTCTAGTCTTACTCTTAATTTTAGGGTCATTTGCTTCTGATTATAGCCGAAAGTCTTAACTACTCAATGATAGTTTCACTAAGGTCTAAAATTTCTGTGCTAATCATGTGCAGCATCCCTTTGTGACTGGAGAAACTATGGAATCTCATCCCCCTATTCATACTACTGTCATGGTTAGTATGGTGATTTTTCTCTCTTTTCTTTTCCTGAATCTCTCTAAAATTAATTGATAAGGAGATTCCTTTGAAACCGTTAGGAAAATTCGGAAACACTTTCACCACCCTATGCCAAAGGCTTGGAAACACTGTAAGCATTTCAATTGTTAATGTTATTTTTTCTGCATTTGTCTAAATTACCTCAGGCAATGTCCCTATAATTACTTTATTGGCCTTTAAACTTGGTAGCTCTATTTGTTTCCCAGTAAAATGTCGACTTGCTCCGACACAGCTGATATCTGTAACTTGGGTAGTTTGCACTGCTCAACTGTATCTCCTGGAAATTTATTAGAAAGTAGATGTAATTGGAAAGGTAATAGCAGTGATGATGACATGTGTCAGTTTGATGATAAAGACGATAACACAGTGGGTGAAGTGAAACTCAATCCTTTGATTTCTGATGAAATTAAGGTAACTTCTTTAAAGGTCCAATGGTTTCGATACTTATTAAACATCCAATAGTAGCAGAAGCTAATTGATTATGTATTCTTTTATACCCAGAGTTTTAACCCCATGAGTGAGCCCTCTGATGACTGGGACTGCAAATTTGATGGAAGTTCAGCCAGAGAATACAGAGGGATGAATTTGGAAACCGATCAACAAGTTCATTTGCCTGCTAACTGCTCTGAAGCTCTTAGTCATGCAGATAAAGAATTTTCATTTTCTTGTGGACCCTCACTTTCTGAGGATGATGATGAACTCACGGAATCAAAAATTGCAGCTTTCTTGGATGAGAAGGTACTATTTGTAGTTGCGGTTATAATAAGGTGTCAAGTATTTCAAAAGGATCTCGGTACTTAAAGGCCTGTCATGCTTTCTTGCTTTCCACTAATTTCACATTTTGAAAATGCCCAATAGAGCCATGCGCTGTTGCCCAAGTCATGTCATGTTGACAGTAGTACAATATGGTTAAAGTGAAGGGTCCCTAACTCATTCTGCATTCGTGCTTTTGTAGATTTGCTCTTTCACTGAAATCATTCTGTTTTGAAACTGTAATAACAAAACTCAGGCACTAGAACTGAAGAAACTGCAAACACCTCTGTATGAAGAGTTCTTTAACAGCTTGAATGCAGCTGCCTCTCCTAGTTATGTTGAAAGCACAAGCGATGAAACTACTCCAAGGTACTTGAAATTACCTCCAAAAAGCAGATCTCCAAGTCGTGGTCCTGTGGGTTCCCCATCTGCCGCAGTTGATTCTATTAGTACTGGAAGCCCTGGGAGTAATAGTAGGCCTGTATCAAATATTTGTATTGCAAGTGATCAAACTTCAAAGAATTCGTCTTCACCTCCGCTTAATAACTTGAGAGGTCTTCTAGTTGATGCTCAGCAAGAGCCAAATAGTCCAAGGTGTGTTCCTGAGTTTCTGCTTCCCATGAATTGATGATTATCCTTGAAATTTGTGGAGCAAGTAATTTGATGCATTTCTATATGGAATTCACAGTATGAGCTTTTCGGAGAGACAGAGAAAGTGGAAAGAAGAGCTTGATCAGGAGCTTGAGAGAAAGCGAGGTTTGTTATCTCTCGACGACTAAATGGTTCTCTTGTTGCACCCATTATTTCTCGACAACTAGAAGTTACTCTTACCACGTGAAAAATGATATTTGTTCAAGTGATATCCTTGTAAAGAATATGTTAAATGTTATCCTGTCAAGTAGTACAAAAGTTCTGGGGTTTGATAGTTTTGTTTTTTGGTACGTCTATGAAGGTTAAGTTTGAGAATGTGAGAAAATGTTATTGTGAAGTTAAAAGTATTGAATGACCAAATAACATGCACAAACAATGCATAAATAATCTTAATAGCAGTTAGGCGACTTTCTTTTTAAATTATGTAAGAAAGTTTGCTCATGATTGTGAAAATCTGTCAGCAGAGATGATGCGCCAAGCGGGTGCAGGAGGGAAAACATCATCACCTAAAGATCGAGCCTTAAATCGGCAGAGAGAGCGAACAAGGTTTGCATCTCCTGGCAGCTAAGGATGTATCTAAGAGTGTTTTTGCTGGCCTTTTCAGGAGTCTTTCTGTATATTTACATCATCAAAGCTGCAATTATGGTGAGAATGGTAACAATAACACCAGCAGCAGTCAGTTTCCAAACTCCACCATGGAAACAGCAGTGAGATAAGATCTCATTCAATTCAATTCCTCATTGTGCATTTGAAAAATATGTCCTTATATGTCAAATACCTATTACATGAAGTGTGAGAGAATGAAATAAGTTTTTTCTTTCTTTTTCCCTTTCCCCTTTGGGTGGTTTTGAGGTGGAGGAATACCCGTTTCTCGAGTTTGTATCCACTGCATAGAATTTGTATTATGTTATGTAGAATAATTCGTGACAGAGAATATTATGAAATTTTATGCCACTTTTTTATGCGTGGTTTGATCAGAATACATCCGAGTCTTGTGATTACAGATGGAATACATTTCTCTCATTGGTGACTCCATTCTCCATGAGGAACTTTATCCCTCTCCCTCGGTGGTCTTCGATTTCTTTTCTTGAAGTCAAAAATCGTACTGGGGGGAATTATAAGTAGTAGTTTAGAACTACAAACAAAATGATAACAATGTCTTTCTCTTTAACGAAAATATTGACGATGGTGGAAGATGCAATGTAAAGTTGCAGATCCAAGATCCATAAGATACTGTTAACAAGTAAACCTTGTAATCTTGTACATAAGCGCAATTAACTGAAAATGAGTTACAAAATTCACACCTCACAAAGCAAAAATAAACGAATCAATCTTCAGTATGGACATCGAGAAAATATCTTGACACCAAATCCAATTCAAGCTAAAGCAATGTATCTTCATATATATAAACACTTTAAATTCTCCGGGCAGATATTCCAACTGGGATTGAACAAGCTGGACGCTGCTTCAGCCCATTCATTGTTGTTATTAGCCCATCACTCTTATGAACACTGCTGCTCTTTCTGCCCTTCAGGGGAGACACCAGTCTGGTAGCCAGTCTTGAAGGAGAGAATGAACGGCGTAGTTTCGAGGCCGTTGACATCTTCGGAGACTTGTTGGCGGCTCTTGTTGGAGGAGAACGAGAAATCAATGGAGGGCTCCTGATCTTCACCTGAAACTTTGAATTCGACGGCGGCGATTTGATCAAGAACTTATGTGGAGTATGTTGCTGTGAATTTTGTTGCTTGTTTCTGGCAATGACTGGAGACCTTGTCCCGTAAAACTTCTGCTGCTCTGTAGAATTTGTGGATGAAAACAGAGGATTGGGAAATAGGACAGTCTTTTTTGCCCATGGCTTATGCCTTGGGGATACTCTGTTTGCTACATATCGATTGTTCTCTTTCTCGATTTCTCTTTTGTTCGGAGGCGAGATCTTGAAGTTGATACGGGAACGAGACCGCCGGAGAATCGGGGAATTAGATTCCGGTTGAGTCGAGCGAGATTTGTTTTGCTTTTCCTTCTTCCTTTTGGCTCTGAGCTGTGTGTCTTCTTCTAGGTGAAGTAGTCTCTGTTTTCGGTGTTGACCCACCGGAGTTTTCGGATCGTCCAGAGTGATTTTCTTGGTCTTGTTAGCAACTGATGCTACTATTTCTTTTGCGAATTGACTCGCTTGAAGAATTTCTCCTACTGTTTCTCCGACGAGCATAGCCGGCAATGACATTCGCCTCCATTCCCCTGCATCAATTAAGTTATTAGAGAATGCCGTAAAATCACTGCCCTGTTTGGCTAACAAGAAAAATGAAGAAAAAAGATCTTAATATCTAGTAAAACTAAGCCTAAATTGTTTCAGTCTTTCCAACTATCAAAGAAACAAAAACCCATTTGCTTTCAGATGATAAAGTTGTGTGTGTGTGTGTGTGTGTGTGTGTGTGTGAGAGAGAGAGAGAGAGAGAGAGAGAGAGAGACAGATACCTCCTGAGTTTCCCGGGAACTTCCCCACCGGAGATTTCCTAGGGGCTGCGTTTTTAATCCTTCAAAATTTACGAGGAAATACCACCAAAAAAAAAAAAAAACCATTTGAGTTTACGCATAAAGCAACGATTATAGAGCTCAAAATCTAATCTTTATGAATAGTTAAACAGCCTAAATGAGATTTTCAATTTACCTTACAGTCTCTTGCTTGCATCTGAGGCTAGTCCTTAGGTACCCTCTGGTACTACGAGGGCTGAGACTCACCCCTGAGATCACTTTTGTTCCACCTGAAACTGTATACTGTAGCTCCTGCAACCGAGCCATACATCGATCCACCTTTGTACCCAGAAAAACGAACCAAATCCCCCGTTAGGAATACTTTTAGAGGCCCAACATTTGAAATTTCTATTTCTCGACTTTCTATTGTTTTCTCGGGAACCAAACAGTATCAGCAAGAGTGAAAAAGTTTGTAGATAATATAGCTCACCTTTTGTAAGGTTTCCCTGAGAAGAACTGGATTGAGAGCTGCTATCATTTTCTTCTGCTTCGGTGGGGTTCTCGCAACCATTTTTGCTCAAGCTCTGAAAGAAATCTCTCTCTCTCTCTCTCTCTCTCTCTCTCAGGTCTCTGTTCCTTTACTCAGTTTCTCCTCGAAGTGAAAATGCCAAACAAAAAACTCTGATAATATTCTTCTTTCCTTTTTTATTTATTTTTTTTCCCTTTCTTTAGTTCCAACGGTCGAATTTATCCAACGAAACGCAAGGAAAACGGCTATCTCTGTTCTCTGTTTCCAACTAGTTGTATACTTTTGTTGTCTTTTAAAGTGAGCCGTTGATTACGGGCAGATCTAACGGCCAATAAAGACTTTAGCTTTTTTTGTATTTTATTTCTCCCTTGCTCTACTTTAGGCAGCTGCCCCCGTAAGCCGCTTAAACTGTTTTAATTTATAATGATATATTTTTAGGACAATTATAGACGAAACTTGAAATCTTTGTTCAATAATTTATTTATTCTTTCAACGGAAAATATAATTAGAAATTGATTATTTTAAACACGTATACATCTCTGTGATTATTCTTGCTTGTACTTCTAGTTCTACTGGAGGAAAAGGAAAAATTGGAAAATTCTTACTTTGCGATTTGCAATTTGATAGGAATCTACTGTAAGTTAAACTCGTTTTGGATTATTCCCACCTTTAAAAGAGAGGAGGGTTTAAATGTAAATGTAAAAATAAAAGTAAACTAAACAGTAACCAATTTTAGAGAGAAAATGAATTAATTCGTAAGCAAGGAGCATTACATCTTACTTCAAGCTGAACACAAATAATGAGCATACATCTTATGAAAGATCCTATAAGAGAAAAAATGACCGTTTAAAATGTGTTGAGATAATATAAACAATGTCATTGAATTTGAATCAAATACTTTCATTAAATCTCAGTTGAAGATCGAGAAGGCAACAATGATGGCCTCCTGTTGACTTTCATGCTTCTCAACTTGAGCGGGCTCCAAACCACTGTTTTCCTTTGCAGCGCAATGACCCCATGGTGCCTCGGCAGATTTGAACTCGCAATTGCTGGAGGACTTCCCATGAACTTACTACTCCTAACAGCAATTGGTGTGGTCTCACCCGTTGCTTTCATCAGCTCAGGCAATGGAGAGAAGAGCCTCGAATAGCGTGCCTTCCGTGGGTCCCTTACCATTGACAGTCTGCCTGCTACACTGCCATTCTTAAATCTAGATGATGCTGATGTGTGAAGTGGTGCTGATGTGTGAAGTGGTGTTGACATGTGAGAGTTCGACTCGGGGCGAAGAGTGGCGATGGAGACTCGTCTTCTAGGTTTGAGAGCTTGTGAAGCTGTACTACTTGGAGGGGGCCTGGGCCTGACAGCAGCAATGGAAATCCGTCTTGGTTGGAAAAGGCTTCTGGTGTTTTTTGTAGTCGTTGATCCAGCTGTCATTTTGGGAATGTTTTCTTTGCCATATGCTGATGCAATGGAGCCACTTTCCCATTGTTTTGGTAGAGGGGATGGAGGAGGGGGCAAGAGGTTGGTTAGTCCTCGCAAGGGCAGTCTCAATTTAGAGGAGGGAGCCAATGGCGGTTTCTTCTCCATTACAGTCTTCTGTGCCGCTTGTTTTAGACTCAGAGATGACAGTGCCGAAGGTGGAGCAGAAGCAGCGGTGAAAGCTCTAGTTTCTTGTTTGAGTCTAGTTTTCCTTTCCTCTCCCAATTGGTTCTCAAGGTCTCTGACCTGTCAAAGAAAAAAATCTGTGAGATCAACAAAGCTCTCCTCCAAAAGTAACCAGCATACTACACTGGTATCCTCGAGTTTCGTTATATAATTACCTTCTCTTGGAGATTTCTGCAAATGTGCTCTCGGGCAGCAAGCCTTAACTGCAAAGACTGCACGGTATCCTGTAGTTTTTTGGTTTCTTTCTCATCATGCTTATACTTTTCTGCCTGTAGATTGAAACGTTGAATTTCAACAATTGGAACCATACGATAGAATGAGGTCAAAACTCAACATTCATTGTTAGTATACCATTTGCTTGTACTTGAAAAGCTCAGCATGGTCTGCCTGTTTGCGAGCAGGTCCACTCTCAATTCCTCTGACTCGACTAGCAAAATTTAGAGAACAAAGTGTTTCTCCTAGGTCCAATGAACTTGGGCTGACTTGGACAAACATTAACGTTTTGCAATCTCCTCCTGAAAGTTCGAATTTCAGTCAGAATACCTTACTGAATTTGAAGGTAGATTTTAGTTTCAACTTAACGGCTGTTAAACACAGGTTGTGCTATGAAGGACTTCTACCATGACGTAACATTCTAAAACAAAGGCTCACCTAGAGAACTCTGCAGCATATGGGTGAGTTTTGAGTTCCTGGTTTTGAACAAAAGAACAGAAATGTGAAGACATATAATCGAAAGTAACAGGTAAAAGATAACTTCACATGCATACTGAACTTTGATGTGTATGTGATTACCTGTAAGGAACATGAGCCGTTTTAGATGCAAGGGCAGAGATTACATCACCAAGGGCTGAAAGAGATTTATTAATAAACTGAGATTCCTTCAATCTTTCACCTTCAACTTCAATCCTTCCGACGCGCTCACTACCAGCCAAATCTACCAGCCAAAGATGACTCTTTGTCCTTTGTCCGTTTATGAGATTCTCCCCTTTAACAGTCACTCGCAACAAGCTACAATATAAACATGTTTCAATTCATAAACGGATTATAGAACAGGAATTTAAAAAATCTAGGCACTTATAGATCATTTATAGTACCAGTGAGAACGGCTGCTCATTTCATTGGCACTAGTGGATCCAACAGATCTGACTCGGCTTCCAGACTTCAGCAATTCCCACACATCCTCAGTGCCAAACACACGAGCCTCCACTAGTCCAGGGACTTCTTGCGTTCCCTCTGCAGCTTGTTTTATCTCCAGCCTTCATGGACAAAAAAGAAAAAGAGAATAAAGGAATTAAAATTCTCTCAACTCTCAACAAATCTCTACCACAAAACCGTAAGATATTACAAGTTATGTACAGTGCTGAAGGGAATGGAAGAGACAAAGTGAGTGAAGAAGAATTGTAATAAGGACGCCATTGCCACATTCGCATTACGAGAACTTACTTTTTAGCTGGTTGGTTGCTGCCATCCACCAAGAGATCCCTGATCTTCTCATTATAAACCTCCAACATGCTAACAAACAATTCATATCTCATGATGCCAGCTCTTTCTTCTGATTTATGGAACAACTCCTCCACTGTCCTGTAATTGACTCCCCTGTTTTCTGTTGTTCCCTCCATTGTAAAAGTCTTGCCGGTTCCAGTTTGCCCGTAGGCAAATATACACACATTAAAACCATCCAACACTGAAGTCACAATAGGCTTTGTTTCAGCGAAAACAGCCTCTGCAAATTTCAAGAAAAAAAAAATTACGACAGTTAAAATTCTTTAGTTATTCATATAAGAAATAGCATAAGCATTGAGTAACAACAGTTTAAAATTCGTTGCAAGTACTTGCGTATACCTTGATTGTCCTCAGGTCTAAACACATGGTCAAACTTAAAATGTTTTCTCGAAGAATCAGAGGAAACGACCTGAAGCTCATTATCTAGGGATGAGTCATATTCAATGACAGAATTGCATCCATTCGCAATTTCATTTTGGTTTAATGGTCTACATCTGCAAAAGACCCTGATATTCCCTTTAAGCTCAATCACTTCATTGTAAAGCTGTTTCCTCTCAGACGACTCCTTGATATACTTCTTCATTAAAAGTTCATGTTCAGTACCTAAAAGCAATCACATAATCCACAAGCGAAACACAATTATAACCAAAGATAGAAGAGGAGGAGAAGTTAAGAATATATGATTAGTTATTAGTTAAAACATACTGAGAAGCTGAAGGGTGTTCAGAACTTCAGGGTCTGGAAAGGAACTAGTCGTGAGCTTAACTTGATCAGATAGGATGGCGTGTTCCTTCTTCAAATCCTGAAATAAATAAATAAATAGATTAATGATAGAGTCCCTCACACAATAATGAAGCATGAAGAACAATAAACCAAAGGTTTTCTAAACATGCAAAATTGCTTAGTAATTGTCTCACTTAGGCGTATAACCGTAATGTCTACAACTATTAAAAAAGTTGTATGATATGATCTTACCTGTATTTTGGTGCTCAAATCGATAACTTTCTGCAATATCGGAAGGGTCTGGCCCTGATCTGTAGAGGCATCTTGGGTTCCATTTGACATACTTGTTTCATCCGTCAATTCAGAATCTCCCCCAAATTTATTTGAAGCAACATCTGGATTCACTTAAAATCAATCATCACATCGCAGAAGGAGAAGGAAAAAGTTTTTTCGAGAAAATTCCCCACTATTAGCACAGAGAAACACCACAACGGAATAAACAATATATAGCTTTAATTCTTCTGAACTTAATTCACGCTGGAATCATCAAAATTATATGCATTTCTTGAACTAAAATCAAACGCATAAACCAAAATAAATAGATAAATAAATAAAAATAACTAAACTAGGTAAATCAAAGAACAATCAATTACTGATTATTTATTTATTAATTTATTTATTAAAAGTCAATGGCCTAACTTGAAATGTATAATTAGTATCGGAATAGTCATGCAATGAAATGAAACCGCAATTTGCTCAGAGGTTGCATTTTCTAGGGTTTGATCTTTGAACAGCCTAACCTCAATCTCAATTCAACCATCTTAACTAATATTAAAATCATAATCAAGAAAAAATTTGAAAACCCTAGAAAATTAAAAATGACGGAAACGAAAAAAGAAATGGAGAGAGAAACAGAAGAGAAGAAAGCGAACCTCTTTCAAAGATTACCGAAGGCTGGGAATCTTGATCCAAAACACCTTCGCACTCGCCTGAAACCATTTCCACCGTTTGATCTGTACAGAATCCCTAAAGTTCAGAGTAAAGAAAGAGAGCACAAGATTGAACACACGCAAAAACAAGGAAGAAGAAGAAGAAAGGGATACAGTACCTTCCATGGTGATGGTTCTGAAACAAGAGCAAGACTGTCAATTTCAGAGAGAGATTAAGGACGAGGACGAGGACGAAGACGAAGATGATCTCTGAAAGCTAGAGAATACAGAGAGAGAGAGAGAGAGGGAGAGAGAGAGAGAGAGAGAGAGAGAAATAGAGGAGAGAGAGTGGTTGTGATCGTTTTTTAAGCGTTGGGAAGGGTGGGGTTTTGATTGATTCAAGTTTGAATTAAACAATTTGTAGCCGTCGGATTCAACAGAATGAAAACTCACTCTCTAACGGCTATATTTAAAAGACTTCAGGAGCGTCATCCGGTATTGGGCCTGGGCCCTGATTTGCCCCTGCAATAGAACTCGGAACTGGGATTATGACGTCGTTTAATTGGCGGTTGTCGTTCGAAATGTGATAAGCTGTCTCTTGTCTTCCTTTTTTTAAAAAAAAAAACAAAATTCTTTGGGGTATCCTCTATGTCTAATTAACTAAATCACACCATATTATCTTAAAATGATAAACATATTTTGTAAAAATTTCTAATAATGTGATTTGATTAGGGTGGAACGAAAGAAGACAACAAAATTGAAACAACTCATCTTAGTCCATTTTTGGAACTCCTTATCATATTATGTTGTCGTTTTTTGAGGATGCTATTGTTTTCTTAAAAATTATGTCGTTTTAGTACCTGTTTATATAGATTTTAGGGATTTTTTTTAGTGATATATTTTAGGGAATCTTGTGTCGTATATGTGATATCGAATTTCAATTCTCAATTTAATATCATGCAGAATACGTATGTGTCAATAACTCGTTATAGTTTTAATAGTCGTCAATAATTTGGGATTTACTTGTCACTTGTGAATTCATGGACTTTATTGCAATTTTTTCATGATAAAAAATAACTCATAATCAAAATAAAACCAGCCTTTCAAGTAAAGTGATTTTTTTTAGGTAAAATTTAAGTGACCTTTTACACCTAATTTAGATGTTCAAATGCAATTATATTTTTACAATTAGTGATAACTTGATTCGAATTACTTGATTAACCAATCGATGCTCCCAAAATATATAATTTAGTTTTTTTTTTTCTTCTTAATGTATATAATTCAGTTTGTAACCGTATTTCTAATGAAAGAGCAGTTTCATACAAAAATCTAACGATTCTTCATGTCAAAACTTTTATTTTAAGTCGCATTCTTCGATATATTAATGTTAAACTATGGTGTGTATATATATTTTGCTAAGTAAACTATCTAAATGACAACCAACAAACACGTAGTTTTGGATTCTGATATCTTTGCATACGACCCACTTGTCCCATCTAGGAGACCGTCGTTTTGTGTAGGTAATACTACAACGTGGCGTTTATGATATGATTCTAGTACCGTCATCATTCATGGCTAATCAAATCCATTACTCAGCTACAAACAACCTCGGCCCTTGAGTAGCAACAAGCAACCATTTTATCATGTTGTACTACAGTTGAGGAGGCTCTTGAGGAGTGGGATTCAGTAGAAAATTTAATGGCTTCCACATACCCAAGTTGTCATTTCTACTCTTCTTCTTCTTCTTCTTCGTCAATTCCCAACTCAACCTCAACCACTCGCTTCTCCTTATCCTTTTCTCGCTCTGTCCTTGACCCTAGTTTCAGTCGAAATTCACTCAGGAAAGGTGTCTTTCGCTCAAGACTCGGTGCCAAGTTCGAGAAATTCCAAGGTGAGCCTCCCCAGGAAAATCTTGATGATACCACGCTTTCGTCTTCTCAATCAGCCCAAAAAGATTATGAAGAGGAAGAAGATGACAGGTTGGTTGATTATACAATAGCTTTACTCTATTTTAGTCATCCGGGTGATGCTTATTTTTCGGCTTAAAGGCTTTTTTTCTGTATATAACCTAAATCACACAATATAAGGAGGACGAATTTTGAACGTAGGAAGGAAAATGGGGATACCCTTTTGTTTTTTATTTGTGAATTTAGAGTTAGGAGGAATTTAGTCGTTGTAGAAGGATTGAATTATTCATTTCAGTTGCTAAAGTACTTTGCAGCTAGTTTGTTTTAGTAATCTTGTCATTTTACTTGGTTTTGCTTATTTGGAGTTCTAAAACTTCCTAAATGAAAAGCAAAAGCTTTTGTGTTTGGGATTTATGTCTAGTATCCATAATGAAAAGAATTGTAAAGGGAAAGAGTTTGAAGAGGAATGAGAATGGATTAAAAGTTTGAGCTATTCCTTCGTAATTTCACCAATCATGTGATGGATTCACCAAAACTTGCGTCTTAAATGTGCAAGTAGACACATCAATGGATGGATGGGAAAGATAAACACTTCCCTTATTTTCATTTCTTTTATGGCCATTACATTTACGGATCGGTAAATGTGTCCTAAAGGAAGTAGGTAATTAATGTTTCAATTCATGTTGCTTGAGATTCAATGATTTGGTCATTTGTTGGAGATGTTAGAGGAAAGACTAATGCAAATTCATTTTGTATCTCAGCTGCTTGCCTTCAGATTTGGAGGGGGCAGTCCGGCAATCAAGTCAAGCAAGTGCATTATTCGTATCTTCAGGAGGAACGAGAGCCATAGTACGTGCCAAAGGAAAATGTAATCTTGTTGTAATAGATTTCAATCAATTTGTGCCTTTTTCTGTTTGTATTTGTGGTACCTTCTTCTTCATGCTTAGTTGTCTCTTAACCATTTTAAAGTATGTATTAACATAGAATTCAAGAGTCCAATCAAGGCATGTTAATTTAAAAGTTTTTAATAAATTGCATAATTTTACGCCGAGTCCATTTCCATCTCTCAGGTAGAGCTCCTAATCCCCCAGCTGCAGTTTCTAGATGATGAAGGTGCACAAGCTGAGCTCTGGGAGCTTTCAAGAATTTTCTTGGATACACTTATTCAAGAAACTGAATGTCAGGTTAGTTCAGAATTTACATTCTCAAACATTGATGATTTACTCTTACAATGTGCTAAGATTAGTTTATATGTTACCTGATCTTTGCTTTGGAACTTTAGTTTTTAACCAAAGCACAAAAAGAATTGATGATCAGCCGGAGTGCTTCTATTGTATATCGCTTCCCCTTCATGCAAGTAACCCATTTTACCAAATCAATACTTTTTTTTCCCCATTTTCAAAACAGATTTGAGTCATTATTATGTAATGGTGTCTTTTTTATCTTAATCATAATCATCTAACCAAAATTTGTCTGAAAATTGAATTGTTAGAAAGTTAAAGCAATATTTCCAGATGCTGGTGCCTCAGCACTTCTAAAATATCGGTGGGAAGATGCTGCTTTTGGATTCTCCAGGTAACTTATGTACCATTCAGGCATTCACCCAAATTCCAGTTTAGTTAGTCATCCTGTTCAAATAAATCTTGCACTACTTATTTAGCTATTGCCTGTTAGTTTACTGTAAATTGAAGCTAAGACAAGTCTATTGCTTTGCATAATGACATTGTTCCTTAATGTTCTGTCCTATGCTCTCCAGCTTAAGTGACCGGAAGCCTGTTGAGAAGGAAGATGAAATTGTGGTTATGGTCGTTCCTGATTATCAGATGCTGGGATATGTAGAGAAAATTGCATCTGATCTCTCAGATGATCCGGTAGCAATCTGATATCTTTGTTTTTCGAACAACAATCTTCATAGCATTAGCTAATTTTCTTCGACTAATATGTAGGCATCTTCCTTGAGGTCTAGAAATCTAGGATGCGCGTAAATGACTTAATTTTTCTCTAGTACAGCTTAAAGTAGGAAAGATTATACTAATCAAAGTGCTTCCCATATGAGCAGCCAAGGCCTCTCATCATGTGGAATCCTCGTCTCATCAGTGAGGATGTTGGAGTTGGGTTTAATGTTCGAAAGTTAAGGCGTTACTTTCTTAGGTATAGTTTGACACTCATTTGTTTATCTATCTTTTTCCAACTTGTACTAATAACCTTTGATAACTTAGTTACATATCAACTTGACATGAGGAAATCCCTTATGAAGATTTGTTAGTTGACTTTTTATCTATCTTCTAGAGCTTATCTCCGAGTATCCAAGTCACTTCATCCAAACTTTTTTCATTCGACTCATTTCATTTATTTTTTCTAATCAAGCGACTTTACATCATTCGCTTGCAGCACGTTTACAACAGTCTACTCAATGAGGCCTCTGCCATCTGGTGCTGTGTTTAGATGTTATCCAGGGTAAGGATGTAATAGAATCGGGGCTTTTTTGTTTTTGTTTTTTATTTGTTTTTGGTGACTCTTTTAACAACTAAACAGGACCCCACAGGTTGAGTTAACTCTGTTTCTGGTTGTTTTGTACTGATCATATTAGATTGTGGAAGGTGTTCTATGATGATAAGGATAGACCAAACAGATATCTTCTTGCCAAAGAACTTGTTAGACGTCCTGATGCTGAAGACCTTGAGGTTTGTTGCTGCCAAAAATCTCTGAAGTTCTTTACAGCAATCATGTCTACATATATGATTTCTGTATAACCAGGATAATGATTATGATTTGTTTGTTTTCAGATGATATATGGAGATGTACAAGAAAATTCAGAGATGGGAGGCCCATCTTTTTTTGATAGAGCAGTAGGCATGTTCTCCTCAATAAATCGATTCATGAGGGTCATTACAAAATAAGCTTTACGTTTTCTTTGTAATGTCAATTCATGTATGCTCCATGTTTTGGCACTTTTACGCCTTTTCCCTCAACTTTCTCTGTTACTGTGTAAGATGTAGCAAACATTGTACTGCACAATTTAAATACTGTTTGTTCATAATCCAAGACATTAGCCTCATTTATCTTGTTCACAAACAAACCAGACAGAGATTTTGACCAAGGATTAACACCGGTCCTCGTGCCAAGCTACCTTTAAATGAGGAAATGCTCTAAAGTCTAGAAGGAGCCAAACAATTTGATAGTGTCAGTGACAGTGTGCCAAAAGTTTCTAACACAAGCAATCATAGCATCCATTTATTCAAATTGCTTTCATCAGCAAAAGAGTAATATTATCATGCACCGAAAGGTGAGGAATCTACAGGAAATATACAATATACATCCTTACAGTCCTAACAAAATGTGGTGAAAACTGAAAAGAGTTACTGACGTGATAAAGTATTCTTAAGTGGACCAATATGTACAGGCTATTCTCTCAAATCGGCTGTCTCTAGCATTGAGGCAGAGCATTCAGCTTTCTCTTGTCAGTGATCACTTTGCTTTACTTGTATGTAAATTTTAAAGCAAGGCAGTATCGCCAATCAGCTATACATAAAATTCACATCAACGTTGCTCAGTGGACCTTATCGGTTGGATATTATTGTGTTAAGAAGTCAAAAGTCAAAACCAATCAACAGTTTCTGTTGAAATTTTGGCTTGTTTCTTTGGCTTTTGGTATCGGTTGTTCTCAAACTTGGCTTTAACTATAAGACCATATAGCAAATCCACCTCAGCCGAGCAATTATAAGGCATGTTCAAGATGCTACAAAATCAAGACAAAACACACAAAAATAAAGGTTCAATGAAGATGATGTGAAATAGCTCAAAATTAGAAGACATCCCACGAGCTAGCAACTGCAGAAATCAGAATCACCGAGTCTCAATGCTTAAACTATAGTTTGCTGACAGCTGAGAAACCAAAACACAGAGAAAGCTAAATGCTAATTATGCCGAGGAAATCATGGGTGACCGGGGCCTTCTTTCACAACTGTGGTTTCTACCCTAAACGTTAAAGGTTCCTTTTGGTTAACTCGATTATATTAACAGATAATAAGCAGCGAAAGATGATTACCTGTCAAGTAACTCTTCCAGAATAATTCTCTGTGAAGGTGTAACATAGTGAATACAACTTCTTGGGCACTGACCAACAGCAAGCTGAACTTGGTAATCTTCACCATGTCCTAATTACATACAAAAGCAGTACTAAAATAAGAATATCTAAACGATAACTTTCACTCTAGTTCCGATGTTTGAGAACTATAATCGTCTACAGAAAGAGGCATTTATGAAAACTGATGGAACCAAGCAGGGAATTAACCAACCTTGAGAAGTTGCTCTTGCAGTTCCAGTAGAAGCAAACGTGAAGGCGTGGGGGGCCTTTGCTACACAGGAATAAGGGCACCCTGCATATGTTTTAGACATTTAATTCCTAAATTACTTGTATGAATGCTTTAGGGAGTTGATAAAATAATGCCAGACAGATATTTAGACGTAGTAAGTTACTCCTTCATCAGGGTAGTTGAGTAAGATGATTGATTCCCAAGTGCCAAGTCCAAAACGGGAAAATAATAGATTTCTCTTCATACAATTCTCATCATTTGCAAATTTTCTCTTAAAGTAGTTTTACAAAAAGTCGAACTTCAATAGAATGAAAAGGAGTTAACTACCTTTGCCAACACAAATAACCTCATTCACGAAGACATCGAATGCTTCACATTCTGGCTTCTCAAAGGGATCTAAACATTCCCTACAAAATCAAAATTCCAATCATTGATGATATATATAAAAAATGGTAACACCAAATTCTAAATTCTAAATGCTAAAGCTCAAAGCTTACCCTTCAATGATCTCCAATCGGCTGCAATTGGATAGCATCTGCATAACATAACACTATGTTAGCTACCATTGTCACCATATATAAGGTATCAGTAACAAGTAGATTGCTTTGCACATACTTAAATGGCCATTTTTCCCCCATTTAGCAAACTAAATTCTCATTCACAACCATTCAAAAATTTAATTCCAAATGGAATTAGACCAGTTCAATATAAATACAAAGAAAAAAAAAATTCAAAAATTTAATTCTAAATGGAATTGGACAGACCAGTTCAATATAATAATAAAAAAAATTTATGGGAAAAAAGAAAAGGGGAGGGTGATAAAACCAAGTACCTCATAAGCCTGAATAACACGTCGAATCATTGTTTCAGAAGCTTTCCCAGTTCGATTCACATCTGGATGAAACTGCTTCACCTATTTCACCAAATAGTCACACAATTCAACAGTAATAATTGTCTGTATGTATGCATATATATGTATATGTTTGAAAAAAAAAAAAAAAAAAAAGAGTAAGTACTTTGGAGCGGAACGCGGCTTTAAGCTGGGCAGCAGAGCAGGTGGGTTCGACTCCAAGAACCGCGTAAGCGGAGGAAGTGGTGGAGAGAGAAGAAGCATCGTCATGGTCTCGATTGGGATCTTCGGTACAATTAGTCGCTGAAACCGTAAATTTGAAACTCTTGCGATGTTTATTCGTAATAAAGGCTTTTCGAAATGGAAGAACCGGAGAGGCCCAACTGCAGAGAGACAAAGTTTCCATTTTCTCCTTCCTCTCTCTCCGGCACCGTTCCTCCTGCTCCAACTGAGTAACTGACTACTAGTAGTACCTTCTTGATAGAATAACGTCGATACGACAAGGCGCACCAAGTAGTTGATGAAGCAACCGTTAATACCAAAACGGTGCGTGTTTTTGCCCCTGAAAAAAAAAAAAAAAAAAAAAAAGACACCAATTTGAGTGAACGTCATGTCGTAGACGCTAAAGCTAGCCCCTTAAGTTATCTATAGACTATAGTCTATCTATCTATTTATCATTGTTGGTATATAAATCCAAATTAGTTTCTTATAAATACGAGTCAGTCTCCCCGGGTTGAAAGTAGTGTTAAGGGCAAGTAAGATCACTCATTGCATGCTAGAGATATTTTCTCTTCTCACCTCGATCGAAGGGGATCCGTTGCAGGTATATATAATATATATATATATATATATATATGACTTTTTTTTAAAAAAAAAATATTTTAGATATATATATATATTTCTTGTCTTCGATATATATAATTAAGAGTTTTAGAATGTTTTAAACTTTTGCTCTCTTTTAATTTATAGGCTTAGCGTAATAATGCATATATTATTGAATTATTAGTAATCCTCCTTTAATCTCTTTATATCTCTTTTCTATAAGCCAAAAGATGGAGAACGAGTACCGGAAGAAGAAGAAGGATGAGATGCTCAAGATGAAGGCCGTGGTTATGGAGTGTGGCAAAGACCAGTGGGCTCAATTCTCTCAGTCGGCTAGGCAGTGTAGGGCTCGCTGCTATGAGTCCCTTGCTCCTTCCATCGACGAGGTATTTCTTTCTCCTTTTTTTTTTTAAATTTATTATTTATCGAATTATTTATTGAATGCATTAAGTTTACCCCTACACTACGTCATAATTTGCCGCGGGGGGAACAGAAAAGAAAAGGTTAATGTTGTTGATATTTGAGTCGTCCTAATATGGTATAAACTATAAAGCCACTTTACTTTTGGAATTTGAAAACGACAAAAGGATATCTGCCTTTTTAATGTTGTCGGTTTCTTTTTTTTCTTTCTTTCTTTTTTTCATGTCGTGAAAAACAATGTTGTGTTGTTTTCGAATTCTCTCAACTTTTTTACTTCTTTTAGTAGAATCCTTTTGGTCCTTTTATATATTTTTCATCTATCACCTTCCTTTTTTTTTTTTATACTTTTATTATTTATGTCGTTCCTTCTTACTTGTTTCAAATAGTTGGCCTTTCATGTTAGTGTCCTTTTTGAGTGTTTTGTTGTCGTGGTTCAAATTATATCGACGTTTGATACAAATTTGTTATTTAGATTGTTATATTGTCACTAGGGGTGTAAAATGAGTCCGAAGTCGGATGAGTTAATTTGAAAAAAATCTAATTTGAATTTGGTCTGAACTCGGTTTAAACTCAATTATCCTTAAAGTTTGACTTGGGTCTAATATTTTTCATATGAACTCGGTCTGAAACCTGATCCGAAACTCAAACTTGAAATCTAAACTTAAAATCCGATTTAAAAAGCTTGAAATTCAAAAAATATAATAATTTTTTTATAAAAAAAAAACTCATTTTTTTAATCAAAGTATAAGTACTGTTTTGTAAAAAAAAAAAATTTCACTATCCTTATTCCAATATCTATATATATATATGTATGTATATTAATTTGGGATGCAAAAGTTAGAAAGTTAGACTACTCGACTCAAATATAAAGCCCGAAGTCTAGTCTTATATTAGAGTCCGAAGCTTTTAAAGTTGGACTTTGGGTATGATTTTACTAATCTAAACATGACCTTATCCAACCTAAAACTTTCCTAAAGCTCAAAAACCCGACCCTGAGTCTGCCTAAACCTGAAAATTTGGGTTTGGGTTGAACTTGGACGGCCCGATTTACACTCCTAATTGTCACCAATTCCACCGCCACCATTAATATTTATTATTAAATTGATATCGTGGGATTTACACCCCTAATTGTCACCAATCCCAAGATTGAACTCTTTCTTAGAAAGAAAGAGAATTTTGGGAAAAATGAGGATATGTAGAGGGGTATTTATAGTCGAACTCATCTCCCTTTTATTTTTTCTTTTTTTCCCTTTCTTTCTTTGGTCAATAATGGTACCACACTTTTCTTCATAGGCAGCACTGAAAGGAGCCGCCAATTTTTCCTTCAAAAATTACAACACTTCTAGAGATGTCAATGTGGGTTAGGCTTTGTGGGCTGGCCCATATTCCGAAAAAGTACGGTATCGGCTCGACTCGTTATATATAGTAGGGATCGGGCTAGATCTTAGCAATAAGTCTATCGGCTCAGTCTGGCCCACATTTCTATAAGCCCATATTAAGTCCATTTTTAGTTATATTATATATAATATTAAATATATTTCTTAGTTCAAATTTTAAAAAAATTGATTAAATATTTTTATTTAATGCTTTTAATATTATTTATTTACTTATTTTTGTTTAATTTCAATTTATTCGAATTTTAAAAGAACATAAATAGATTTTAGGCCCATATTTTAGCCCATATAAGTATATATTTGATATTTTAAAGCATAGAATAATAACAAAATTAAGCCCACATTTCGACCTATATTCGATCTGCATAGACACGACCCACTTAGGTACATATAAAATATGGGCTACACATGTGAGTCGGCTGGGCTTCTTAATGAGAATATGGGTCGGGCCTATCACGATCGGAAATTCAAAGTTGTGACTTTTAGTAATTTTGAGTGTAAATAAAGATAGATAAAAAATTTGCAAAATTCTTTAGAAAGCAAGTACTTGAATTTTTCATTTTAATCCTTAAATCATTAGAAATTCTATATAAAAGAGGTCTACCCTTATTTTAGTATATAAAAAAGGAAACACCAATTCAGATTCAAGAAAACATAATCAAGTTATACAAAAACTTGGTTTTAGTATTGATTAAATGGGTTTTCGCAAATCTTGAGTCCGAATGTCTAAAACTTAACTTACAAAGTTTGTCATAATTCCAAGTATTTAAAATTTTGAAAATAGGCTCCTTAGGGACCATTGTGTCCAATTTATATATCAAATCCTCAAATAGTAGTAAAGATATTCTCATTCATTCACTTAATAGAAACAATGAACTTAGCTAAATAGTTAGACACAGAGAAAGAGTAGGACAAGGAGAAAGATACCAATTAAAGAGGAATAGGATTACAAGTATAAGTCAAGCGACTTGTCTAGCCATCAAGATAACTAACTCAAATGAATAATCACCTAAAAAAGAGGAAAGTAAGAAGGGTGAATCAAGTTGAGTGTATGTACCAAGTATTACCGTATATTATCAAGCTTGAGGGTGTTCAAAACTAAGATCTATATGTCGTGTTACATGACACTGACTATGGATGGAGGCTGATCTTTGATGAGCTTCCAATTTATACATAGTTGAGCATAAAAACGTAAGATATGGAGGAATGTCCTGCCACTTCAAGTTAGAGCTACTATGCTCGGAGCACCACTGTCGTCACCATACTTGAAGGTGAGATGTATCGCCTCCTAGGTATGTTTTCTCACTCTCTTGTATTTAATTGGATTGAATATTATTAATTGTGAGTTTAGGGGTAAGGACACTTGTTGGTTGATTATTGTTGGCTTTTGGCTTAGTTTATTTGTTGGTAGCCATGATTTTTCTTTCTATGACTTATGTCTTTCATAAATATTTTTACTTACTCTTCTTTAGTTATTTTGAATAAGTTATGAGTTTTGATAAGTTGAGATGACTTGATATTGATGATGAGTATAATTATCTAGTATTTTTTAGGTCTTTTAGAATGCAATTACTTGAATTATCTGTATACTTGGCTCACATTGGTTGAATTTCATTTTTGACACTATATATTTGAGTACTATGAATCATGATCACTTGACTAATTTGAGTTTTAGAGAATACTTATGTGCATTAGTTAGGCTTTGACTTCTCATGAGCTTTAGAACCCATTTAAGTGTTGCTTGAGATGAAATCCTAGGTTAAGTTCATTGAAGAAAGGATTTAGGCATTTTTTTAGATTGTTTGAGCCTTTGAAGCTAACCCTTGAAATTTTTACCCCTAGTTAACCCCTCTTGGGCCGACTTGATCTATTTCCTTCTTTACCTTCATATGTACATCCAAACCACTAAATTAATTCTCTTTCCTAACTAAATTAATTCTCTTTCCTAAACTTATTACCAATAAGTATGATTGTATTGTATTCTTGCATGATTCATTGAGCATAAATACAAGTTTGAGTTATGCTTGGAGAATTATTGGTGGATTAGTTTGATACCAATAAAAGAAAAGAGAGAGTTAGTACAAATTGTACATTATCTTTTATTCTTTTCAACATTGAAGACAATGTTGATTTTGAGTTTGGGGGTGAGATTTATGTTTCTTTTTTTTTTTTTTTAAATCACAATCCTTATCTTGTTAAAAGAAAAAAGAAAGAAAGAAAAAAAATAAATAAAAAAAAAAGAAAAGAGAAAATGAATAAAGGATTGTGATTGAATTTATATTTTTTGTGAATAAACTTATTGTAGGAAGAATTGAAGGAAGAAAAATAATATAATAAAGGGTTTGGTGAGTGAATTTTCTTGAGAATTATGCAAGATCCTTGAATTGTGATGCACGCTCAGGTGATCTGAGCTGAAAATTACTCTTCTTATTTATCTTTCAACCCAACCTTACAATACAACCTTTGAAAGACCTCTTGATCTTCAATGATACTATAACCTATATTAGTAGAGAATGACTTAAGAAATGAGCTTATGGTAGTTCTAAATTGTATTATCTAGAGATAACTCATAGTCTCCTAAGCACATAAGTTTATCCGGAGTTCATTTAGTTAAGTAAGATTGATTATGTACACACTTTTACGAGAGAGTCTTGGATGGAATAAAACTGATGCTTGATGTTGAAATTCTAGATACTTTCAATAGTTTCCTTTCATCTGAACGTAGAGTATTTTTGTGACTTTGGAGATACATGCATGATTGTTAATTCGATGCAAAACTCATACTTTGTTATTTGTATTTTTAGTACTTGATTTGTGTTTGTATTCTTTTTTCTTTTGTTTTGCTTGAGGACAAGAAAACGTTTGAGTTTTGGGGTATTTGATAAGTGTATATTTTACTCACAAATCAAGTATTCTTTAAATACAAATAATTGTAAGATTTCAAGTATTTGTGTTATTTTAATGTTGTTTTGTATTTTTATTATAGAAAATAAGAAATTGAGACTTAGTGTATATTTGGCACCAAAAAAGAGAAATTTATGAAGCCATTAATAGCCAAAATGAAGTCTAAAGCATCGAAGAGAGCTAAAAAGCTCAACTGGACTAGTAGCTAGGCGCTACGGTGCCTCAACTCTAGAGCACTAGCGCCACAGTGCCTCAGCACTAGAAACGCTAGTGCTGCGGTGCCAGTTCACTTTTCAACACTCGCACAAGCCGCATTTTCTCTACTTTGTAGCCACATGTCCACTCGTTTTTGGCAGAGGTTAAGGGCCATTTTTAGTCCTTGATCTAACACCAATAGATGGTCAGATTTTTCTCTTTCTTAGGTCATCTTAGTGCCATTTAAATACATACTTTAACTTCTATTTCAAAGTGTGGAGATTTGGAGAGGAGGCACATCTTTGAGAGCTGAAAAATCCTTGAGAAAGAGAGCTTTGGAGCTAAAATTTGGAAAAGATGCTTGAAATTCTACATTTATAAATGAGTTTTCTCTTCCTCTTTGTCACTCTAATCTCATTTGAATTTTATATTAGGCATCTTGTATAATTTGTTTGGAATTATGAAATTCTTTATGAGATTAGCTATGGATTCTATTATGTTTGGATTGATTCTCTATCTTAGGATTTGATGTACATTTTTTATACTTTGATTTGCATATTTTGTTTAATTATTGGCTTATTTTCTATTGTCAATTTATTTATATTTCTCTTTGCTTATTGCCTCTAATTTATGTAGCCAATGAATTAGTTGAACTTAGGTAGTGATTTTGATATTCTAGAGAGTTTGATTTCATAAATCAGAAGTGAGAAACATAGTTTAAGTTGTTATGAGACCGAGAGAAGATCAACACTTAAATAATCGAATTAGGAAGTTTTTAAGAGCAAAAACTTAATAAGTGCTTAGACAACTGGGTTAGATAGAGATATTAACTTAGGTACTTAGGCATATTATCTTATTCGGCACTCGAGAGAGAGAATGAGGTTAGATTAGGTCTCTTGATTAGTAAATTGAGTAGAATTAGTCTAATAATTACTTAATTTGACGAATTTAGGAATAATTAGGGGAAATTATGTCCTTAGTATATTAGTGTATAGTAATTTCTATATTATATTTTTGTAATTCTTTTTATCTTTATTTTTTCTCATTTTATTTTAAATTCATTTTGTTTTGATGCCTAGATAAAATTAGGTTTAGTATTTAATAACTAATCTAAAATCTAATCTTTGTGGATCGACTCTTGTTGCTGCTATACTAGTTAATTCTAAGTTTTACTAGACTTAACTAGGTTAGTTAATAGGAGGTAATTATAAATGTTAATTTGATTTTGGAAGTTTATTTCTGACAACTAAATATTTTTCCATTGCCAAATCTCCATTATTCTTAAGTTGCCAACACTCTCTTTTGACGTGCCACTTTTTGCCACAATAATAGTACTTGACGTTCTTCTTACTTCTTTACTTTGATCTACTATGATTCTGACTCCCACTAGTGCCACCTTCCGTTGATTTTCTTCTAATTGTCAAAGCCTTTATTTGTTGTAAACTTGCCAATATGCCTTCTTCGTTCTTACACCGATTTTCTTCTTCTAGAGTAGCAATTGAAAGATCGTTGAAAACTAGAGTTGTAGCATTATTAGTCACATTTATAATGAGCTGATTATACAAATCAAGTAGACTTTGAAGTACGATTTCTACATGTTTATTATCCTTGATTTTTTGCTACATTTCTTGATCAGTGAAAATAAAGTATTAAGGGTGTTGATGTAGTTGGTCACCATTGTTGATTCTGCTATCCGAAAAGTGTAAATCCTTCTCTTTAAATTTTTTTTATTATGAAGTGACTTAGTTTAATACAGTTTTGTCAGTGTATCACATATCTCCTTGGCTGACTTCTTCTCTTCAATGCTTGACAGAACTATATCTGCTAGTGCTAGATGTAAGTTAGTGACAGCGTTATCATCCATCTCATCCTACTTTTTATCGTCAGTGATTTCAGCAGGCCTTTTCTTAATTACTACTAGGCAATTATCTTTTCTCAAGATTCCATTTATTTTCATTTTCCACAGAGAGAAATTGCTCCTATTGAACTTTTCAATATCGAATTTTCCACTACTTTTGTTCACCATGATTTTTTCAGTTACCATTATTTCACTGTATGTGAATAGTTCTTATACGTAAATAATACCGTATATGAATATAGTGCTCTAATGGCTTTGGTACCACTATTAGAAGATCGGCTTTGCAGAAGTGACAATACAGCTAAAATACGAGTTGAGAAAACTTTGGAAAATGTAAAAAGATAAGGCACACAAAGACTCACTTCATGTGATTCACCTAATTTAGGCTACGTCTACAGACAAGGCTGTGAAGAATTTTACTATGAAAAGAATATTATTCCTCATTTCTCTCTAAAAACAAGGAGAGTAAGAATGAACCTCTCTCTCTTGAAATAGGATAAAACACTCTATCTAAATAATTTGGGAGAAAATAAAGTAGAACACTAAGAAAAATTCTAAGATTGAAATCTCTCTTAGAAAGGAAGAGTATTTTAGAATGTGATGTTAAATAAAGATGTGGAAAGCGGTGTTTATAATTGAACCCCTCTCCCTTATACATCCCTTTTTTCCTTTTTTCTTCTTTTTTTTCTTTGGTCAATAATGGTGCCACACTTTTCAATATAAGTAGCATAAAAAATAAAAAAGGAGCCACTAATTTTTCCTTCAAAAATTATGGCACCATATTGGTGCCGTTTTATTTCAACATTAAACATCACAATCTAGTTTCTCCATACAAAATTTAAGTCTCCATCAAATGTTATAAAAATAGTAACACCAAATATTAAATGCTAAAGCTCAAAGTTTACCCTTCAATGATCTCCTATCGGCTGCAATTGAACATCTTATTCTGTCCTATTGTTCATGTGCTTTTGTACTTAATGTCGTTGAACACTCTTGTAAAAATTTTGTGTCGTCCTATTTACATTATTGCCGTTTTCAATGTTGTTATTGACTTCTTGTATTGTTTTTTAAATTTTCCAACTTCTTTTAACTTCATGTCGTTTAATAACTCTGGTCCATTTCTTTTCTTGTCATTTGTCGTTTTTCACATTGCTGTCGTTTTGTTTGTTTATGTTGTTTTTCTTCAAGTTGTCGTTTTTAAATCGTTCTTGTTTTCTGATTGTTGTCCTTTTAGTCCAGCGTTGTATAAAGAGCTAATTGTCGTATGATGTGCTGTTGTTGAGTTTTTACATGTATTGTCGTCTTAATAGTCGTTGTCGCGTTTTTACCATTTTGTCGTCGTTTTTGTTCTACGGTTGTCAGTCGCGTATTTTCTACAGTTATCATATTTAATTCAACTGCGTCATCCACTTTGGCAAGTGCCGACTCTGATATTCTCTGCCACCGCCTTACGTGGCGACGCCACTACTAGTAATATTTATTAAGTAAAACCAATTGGCTCGCAAATTACCTTATTATTATACAATTACGTATAAACAAACAAGTTTATTTTAATAATGCTCAAATAAAAACGACACTACTTGGTGGAGGTTCAGAATCCCATCTCTTTCCAAACCTTCAACAACACTGGTACGACAATGCCACTTGCAGCAAACGACAACAACATTGCTCAAGCCTCTCCGCACTACCAACTGAGCCTCCTAAGCTTGCCTGTCGTTTTTCAGCGCGACGTCAACGACAGTCAATATGTCGTTTTCAAAGGAAGAAACGACCCATTTCCTCAAATCGAGCCCATCCGAGAACATGCCACTAGTGGGTCGTTTTCGCGTAAACATCTCAAGCAGCACCACATCAAAGCTGTATGTATCCCCTTTGACTGATACTCCACTGCCCTGTCCGTACTCTGTTATAGTACAAGTAACACAAGGTTGGTATTTTTAGTGTTTGGTGTTAATATTTTTGCTGAATGAAAACCCAGAAAGGAAAATTAAGAATACCATTTTTATGCCACCGTGGTCTTCCATAGATACTCGTCATAATTGAGGCGGAAAAAGCTATGAGCACAACTGATAAATGTGGTGGTGGGTCTCACACTTCTGTTAGTATATGTGCTCGATTGAAGTAGTAAAATTGTGAAAATTAAGTGGTAATGGATGTATATGGAGTTATTATTCTTGATAGATTCAACCCAAAAACAACACACCATCTTTGTACTACCATGCATAAATCGTCTCTCGACAGAAGAAATAAAGCTGAGTTCAAATTAAATGCCAAGTGACTTAAATTATTGTAGAGAACAAACTTTATGAAAATTTTGAATGATCCTGTTAGATTCATACCTGGGGGAATGTAACCAATGGATCCTCTTAGAAAACCAATTGAGCTAGCCTGATCATTTGGTCTGTCCAAAAGCAGTTTTCCAATTCCAAAATCTGTTATATGAGCCACCATATCATTGTCTAGAAGAACATTTTGTGGTTTCATGTCACAATGTACAACTTGAGTTGGACAACCCTCTTGAAGATACTCCAACCCATTGGCAACATCTATACCTATTGACAATCTTTCCTTCAGTGTTAACTCACAAGTTTCTTCTTCTAATCCCCCAGGATACAGGTGTTGTTCCAACTTCCCATTCGGTATAACCTCGAGGACAAGAGCCCTGAACTGTGGATTCATGGTTAATCCAGTCATTCCAACCAGATTTCTGTGCTTAATCTTGGACAATATCTCGCACTCCCTCTTTAAGCTTTTGTAACTCCTAACAGTTTCTTCATGAAGAACCTTCACTGCAACTGTAGTTCTTCCATCGTCCATGATCGCCTTGTAAACTGATCCGAAGCTCCCTGTGCCGAGAAGATTAGCCTCATTGAACCCTGCTGTGGCAACTTCAAGCTCCCTTTCGGTGTAAGTACTTGTGCCATGAATGTTTGGAATAGCTGTTAGCATTACATCTTGCTTCCTATACTTTTGTTTCAAAAACAAGTACCAAATAATGAAAGCAACCCAAAGAAGAAGCATACAGCCCAGTATAACTGTTACGATCACATAGAGTAACTTCTTCTTTGTTTTGTGCTTGTGGTGCTGCACTTCACATGGAGGAAGATCCATTTGTGTAGTGCCACCACACAACCCCATATTACCAAGGAATGAGCTTCTATTGAAAAATCTAAACCTGCCAGGTTTTGGAACTTCTCCTGATAATCTGTTATAGGATAGATTAAGGAACTTGATCATCTGACTGTTTCCTATCCAGGTTGGAATAGTGCCATTTAATTGATTATGAGTTAAGTCCAGGGATTCAAGATCTGTGATCAGTTTCAGTGACTCTGGAATAGGCCCTTGAATTATGTTGTTAGAGAAGTAGGAATACTTCAAAGAAATGCAACGTTCAATCGAACTCGGTATGACACAAGAAAAATTATGCCTGGAAAAGTCAATTTCCTCCAAGAGTATGAGATTTTGAATGGTTTCTGGTATATTTCCTTGGAAATGGTTACTGGACAAGTTAAGTGAGAGAGCTAAGTTTCGAAAATTGCCAATTTGCGGAGAGACAGGCCCTTCAAAGTGGTTATAAGATAAATCAAGCAACATCAAAAGAGAACATCGGGTGAGCTCAACAGGAAATTTCCCTGATAATCTGTTATGAGACAAGTAGAGATGCCTCAACTGCTGTAGACTACAGAAAGAAGGTGGAATCGACCCGCTAATGAAGTTATCAGACAAATTCAGTGATCCAAGACTAGCCATCTGCACCATGTCATCTGGAATTGGCCCTGAGATTCTTCCCCAAGTTTAGTATTTGCGGTTGTTCAAGCTTTCCCAGGGATGCTGGGAGGCTTCCATTCAAAAGTTTGTACCACATATTTAAAGTCACTAGGCTGCTCAAGTTTCCAATACTCTCTGGTATGTTTCCTGCTATGCTGTTATCCCTGATGTTGAAGTAATATAGCACTTTGGAAAAACCACCAACAGAGTCTGGCAGCTTTCCAGTAAAGAAACATGAAGCCAAGTGCAGTTTCTTCAGATGTGAACAATTTGTGAGAGCTGTCAAGAAACTGAGAGAAGTGTTATTAGAGCCACTGACCAGGTCATTGGAATGAAGGTAAAGAACCTCAAGATTTTTAAGCCTCCCCAGCTCTAGAGGAACTTCCCCCTCTAGTTTGTTAATGCTCAAGTCAAGTAGCATCAGCTGAGAAAGATTGGAGAGGGTCACTGGAATTTTCCCTGAAAGCTTGTTCATTAATAGGTACACTTTCTGTAAGTTTGCAAGTTTCAACTCATCTCTGTAGGGATTTCTCCACTTAACATGTTATCGATCAGCGAAATTTCACGTAGAGCAGTGCAGTTACTGATTTCTGCAGGTATTGGTCCCTCAAGATAGTTTACATGGAAATACATGATCTCTAGCTTTTTCAATGCTCCCAGCTCTGGTGGGATTTTTCCTGTGAAGTAGTTGTAACCAAGTTCCAATTGTATCATTTCTGTCAAGTTGACCAGAAAAGATACGGATCCCATGAAGCTGTTAAGAGAGAGAGCTAAGTATGTCAAACTCTTCATCAGCCCAATTTGCTGGGGAATGACCCCAGCTAGATTGTCGTTTGACAAGTCCATGAGTTTCAAGCTTGAACAACCTTGTACTGAAGCTGGGATATTACCTTGAAGCTTATTTGAACTCAGATTTAAGTGTGCTAATTCTGAAAGGTCTCCAAAAGAACTTTGGATTTCTCCATGGAGTCCATTGTTTTGCAGTTGGAGCTTGGTGAGAAGAGAAAGATTGGACACGAATGGTGACATACTTCCTTGCAATCCCACGTCTATGAGTTCAAGAGCGACTACCCAGTTTTGAAGATGTTGGTGTCATGTAACTCCAGTCCAGTTGCCGATGGGATTGGCTTCATTCCAAGATTGAAGATGACCATCCAGATCGCTTGTTATGCCTTTCTTGAACTTAAGAAGTGCCTGGCAGTCAATATTGTAGTCACCACAAACAAAAGCAAAGCTAGATAGCATAACGAGTAAAACAAAGAGAAAACACAACATCATTGCCATTGCGTATTTCTGATCATACTCCATTCTCTCTCTGTCTCTGAGTTCTCAGTAACTAGGTTGAATTTAAGGTTTGAAAATGTGCAGATAAAATGTTCCAACTCTTTTGGACTACGTAAAACTGTCTTAAATTAGTCTTCAACATATAGAAGTTTCTTGACGTGACACCAGGACAATTAGTTGAGTATTTACTCATCTGCAAGTAAAGTAAACTGATATGGCCCATGGTTCCATCTGGGGTCTAGCCACTTACTTCTGTGAGAGGTTTCCACCGGTGTTCTTATTGTTCTTACTTAATTGTATATATTTGATTTTCAATATAAGGAAATGAAATGATCTTTGATTGCTTGTGGTTGTCGGATAGTCTTTAAGACATGTTGGTGACACCGTTACATTTCACCTAGGAGACATAATTTCTTAAGATGCTTGTTCCAAAGTCGATATTTTTCTCTTCATGTTAGCTGAAATTTGAAATGACTACGGGACTTGGAGCCCCCTCAATTAATGTTCATCTACAAGTAGACATTTTGAATTAGATAACCAAAGTGCTGTAACCATATGATACACTTGTTGATACTTGATAGCAACCTTGCTCAAGCCTCCGCACACTACTAAATACTTCTCTTCTGGTCTTGCTCTTCGGCTTGTTTGTTTCTTAAATGTAAACTCTGTGGAAACCATTTTGACTATTTCAGCCCATCCCCAAAACCATGTCTTGTTGCTGTCTTTCTTATATATATATATACACACACGAAATCAGCCCATTTCTACGTATATAGCTTTCAAAGAAACTGCACAAAGGGGTTTGCGGTATATTGTTTTTGAAGTAAGAAAAATGTTAAGAAAATGTCATTTTTCCACTCAATGTATTCCAACCTTGCAGTACCTTTTCTTTTCTTTTCCTTTTTTTATTTAAAAAAAAAACTATATATACGTGTCTTCGAAAACCTTCCAATTTCTAATAATATTCAAATTATGTTTTTTGCCTTATTATGACCGAATGCATTCATGTTAACTGGAAGACTTCAACCGATTCTTTATTATAATTGTAAAGACAATTACAAATGAAGAATAGGGAGAGTTTTGAAACAATTTATGGAATAGTTTGATTTGACTTTATTATACTACATAGCTTTC
>JXTB01000018.1:259123-301453 GCA_002914805.1 Parasponia andersonii
CTTTTCAACCATAGAAGTACTAGCAACATTAGTGCAACTGCCACCATCAACAATAACACTATATACCTTGTCTTTCACGTGGTAACGAGTGTGAAAGATGTTCTCCCGTTGTAGTTCTTGTTCCTCTTTAACTTGCAAGCTTAAGGTTCGTCGTGTGACTAACCCAAGCATCTCACCTTGATTTGCTCCAAACTCCTAGTCTCCCATTAAGGCATCCTCCAAAGGTGGCATATCATCACAATCAGCCTCATCCTCAGATTCAAACTCACCATTATCTTGGATCACCATAACTCGTTGTTTGGTTAGCTATGTGCCATCTTCCCTGACATTTAAAGTATTTAATCTCACTAGAACGAGTCGAAGTAGGGGATGATTTACCTTGAGAGGCCGTGTTAGGAGTGGCAATTTTGGGCTCGGATTTGACCTTAGAAGTGGAAGAGCTTTCTTCTTTCTTTGGGTAACTTGACCTCCAAGGTACTGCACTAGAAGTTTGTGGGGCAGGTCTTGGCCGTGTACCACTCCTCTTGAGTTGCCTCTCTACCTTGATTGCCATATGCACCAAATCTTCCAACTCCACATAATGGTGTATCTCAATCGTGTTAGCAATCTCTCGATTTGAACCATTCAAAAATCTGGCCATTGTCGCTTCCCGGTCCTCCTCCACATTGGCTCTAATCATAGCCATTTCCATTTCCTTATAATACTCATCAACACTACGGTTACCTTGATGGAGGCCTTGAAGCTTTAAGTATAGATCCCGATAGTAGTGACTTGGCACAAATCGTCGTCTCATCACTCTCTTCATCTTATCCCAAGTTTCAATAGAACGTTCTCTATTCCGCCTACTATTAATGCAAAACTGATCCCACCACACAATAGCATAGTCAGTGAATTCGATTGCAGCAAGTTTTACCTTTTTTATTTCAGAATAATTGTGACACTCGAAAACCAACTCCATCTTCTTTTCCCACTCGAGATATGCTTCAGGATCGCTTTTTCCTTGAAAAATGGGAATTCTTATCTTTATATTTCCTAAGTTATTATCTACCCGGTTCCTAGCTTCTTTATCCTTGCCATATCTCCTATGGCTGCCCACTGACATCCTATCATACTCCTCTTCTACACCTTCCCTTTTATCTTCATCCACCTCCTCAACTTCTCTTCGGTGCACCCTATCCAACCTTTCATGTATTTGTTCTAATTCTGCCCTCATCATCCGCCTCATCTCTCCCATTAATGCTTGCATTTGTAGGTTCGGAACAGCTTGTTATTGAACCTCTTCGTTTGTGCTTTTCTTTTGAATTTTAGACATGATAAAAATCTGCAAAACAAGGTTAGAATAATATAGAAAAGGACCTTACCACACTCCCTCACGTGTTTCACTCAAATACAATACACTCAATGCCACTCGTGTTTCGCTCAACAAGTTCTGTCTTTTAACTCTCTTATGATCTCACACACACTGCCTTTTTCCACTCGTATTCTTTTTTGAGTTCTTTCAAAACTAATCAATAACTAATATAAAGGATTCAAGTAGTAAATCAAGAAAAGAACAAACCAAACGAATCAGATTTTGTCACGGATTTTGATGAATTTTGGCACTTAAGTGTGGGGTTTTGGTAAAAAGAGGTTTTAGGATATAAGAAACAAGATTGAAACAAAAAAAATTTAAGAAGGATTCTGGTATACTTTTTTTTTTTTTTTTGGATCCTCTTGATTTTTCCTCCTTTTCTTTCCTTTCCCTTTTCTTTTCTTTCTTTGATATCGCAGAAACGTGTGAAGTACACAAGAGAATCGGTAACTTAAAGAAAACAGGTAACTTAAAGAAACGGGTAACAAGAAACGAATAACAACAGATCTGGAAACTTGGAAAGCAAAGATCACGATTTTGTGTTTTTGTTTTTAAACTCTAATGGATGCAAACGTATTCAAAGAGGAACCCAAAATAAGGACACAACCCGAAATCAAGACTCAATCAAAAACGCTAAAAAAGAAAGAAAATAATCTGGCCGAATATGATTTTTGGCCGAATTGGAACCTAAACCTAAACAAACGACTCGACAAGGAAAAAACAAGAAATGATAGGCAAACCTGATGACCCTAGGCTCTGATACCAACTGATACGAACCATGCCAATAACGTGACAAAACCCGTTACCAAATCTGGAAACGCAACTCTAAGACTTTTCAAGTTTGATGGAAACCACGACCCGTTGCTTAGCAAAGCAAGAACCTTAGTATGGTGAAGATGCCACAAACGGGGATGGAGGATCTGTTTGATAAATCAGTTTGAACGCCACAAGGAATCCCTTGATAAGCTCAGAAAAGTCCATTTAAGAACTCGAGAAGAAAATTCTCACCATTTGATTAATTTCGAAAAATCTCAAAACATAATGTTGTAGGCGGCACATATATAGCCGAATTACACTTTCTAGGGTTTTGATTGTAAAATTACTAATCTACCCTTAACGAAGAAAATACACACCTAAAATAACCCTAGAAACACTCAGAAATTAAAACGTAAAATTAAATATAGAATTACAAAGAAAACACGTCTACATCAGATTATAACCCCCCTTGCACGTGTATGATAGATTAGACATGCAAGTTGGCCATGCAGTGGCTCAATGGACGTGTATGGCTGATTGGTTCTCTCCCGAATCGACTTGGATGAGTAAAACCAACCTTTGTTCACTCTCAGTAGTGAACACACTTTCTTCTTTTTGTAGAACTCTCCGGATTAAGTTATTCAGCTCTTCTTTGAATCTTTTAGCTCGAGCCCTCATCACTGGACTAACAGGAACTTGTACTGGACCACGAATCTTGACAACCTTGATGTCCTCATCAGCTAACTTCTCCATTTGGTTTGTCTAAGAGAAGTTTTCCAATTCCAAAATCTGCTATATGAGCCACCGTATCATTGTCAAGAAGCACATTTTGTGGTTTCAGATCACAATGTACAACTTGAGTAGGACAACCTTCTTGAAGATACTCCAAGCCACTGGCCACATCTATAGCTACAGACAATCTTTCCTCCAACGTCAACTTACAAGGATCTTCCTCTAATCCACCAGGATACAAATGTTGTTCCAAGTTCCCATTCGGCATAAACTTGAGAACTAGAGCCTTGAACTGTGAATTCCAAGCTGATCCAATAATTCTAAGAAGATTTCTGTGCTTGATTTGGGACAGTATTTCACATTCTCTTTGTAAACTTTCGTAACTTTGACCAGATTCTTCATGAAAAACCTTCACTGCAATGGTAGTTTTTCCTTGATTGACGACTGCCTTATAGATTGATCCGGAGCTCCCTTGCCCGAGAAGATTAGCCTTATTGAAGCCAGCTGTTGCACTTTCAAGTTCCCTTTGGGTGTAAGTTCTGCTCCCATAAATGCTTAAGAATTCACTTGGCACTGTAAAATCTTGTTTTTTGTAACGTTTTTTGAAGAAAACATACCAAATAACGAAAGCGGCAGACAGAACAAGGCTACAACTTAGTGTAACTGATAAGATCACAGAGAATACCCTCTTCCTTCTCTTGTGTTTTTGGTGCTGAACTTTACATGGAGGAAGACCCATTTGTGTTGAGCCACCACACAACCCCAGATTCTCCAGAAATGAGCTTCTACTAAAATTATTAAAACTCCCATTTTGGGGAACTTCTCCAGATAATCTGTTATAGATAGATTGAGTGTCTTGACTGCCTGTTCGACTCCAATCCAAGCAGGAATAGTGCCATTTAACTGATTATGAGCCAAGTCCAAAACTCCAAGATATGTGATTTGTTTCAATGACTCTGGAATAGGACCTTGAAGCATGTTATTACAGAAATTCAGATACTCCAAAGCAATGCAACCTCCAATCGAACTTGGTACGACACCAGAAAAGTTTTTCTTGGAAAAGTCAATTGCCTGTACAGACATTAGCTTTCCAATAGTCTCTGGTATGTGTCCTTCAAAATTGTTGTTTGACAGGTTAAGTGAAAGAGGCAAGTCTGAGAAAAGGCCAATCTTTGGAGGAATAGACCCACTTAAGCGATTATAAGATAAATCAAGCAACATTAAAAGAGAACATTCAGTGAGTTCAATAGCAAACTCTCCTGAAAGGCTGGTATGAGACAAATAGAGGTACCTCAACCATGAGAGATTACCAAGAGAAGGTGGAATGGAACCACTAATCAAATTATCACCAAGATCCAATAATCCAAGTTTAGCCATATGTACCACCTCACCTGGTATTGTCCCCAAGATTCTGTTTCTTGCCATGTTTAACCTTTGCAATTGACCAAGCTTCCCAAGGCCTGCGGGGATTTTCCCATCCAAGAAGTTACTTGACAAGTTTAAGTTCACTAGGCCGCTCAAGTTTCCTATATTCTCTGGTATGTATCCTGTTATGCGGTTACTTCTAAGATTGAAGTAATACAGCTCTTTTGAAAGATCACCAATGGAATCTGGCAGCTTTCCAGCGAACAAACACGAACCCAAGTGCAGTTTCTTCAAATGTGAGCAGTTTGTGAGAGCTATTAAGAAACTAAGAGAAGAATTATCAAAGCCACTAACCAGGTCATTTGAATGAAGATAAAGATTCTCAAGGTTTTTTAGCCTCCCCAACTCTAGAAGAAGTTCCCCCTCAAGCTTGTTAAGGCTTAAATCAAGTAATATCAGCTGAGAGAGATTGGAGAGAGTCACTGGAATTTTCCCAGAAAACTGGTTTATTGACAAATACAACTTCTGTAAATTTTGCAGCTTGGAGCCCGACTCTGGAGGGATTTCTCCACTTAACCCGTCTTCGATCAGCGAAATTTCAAGTAAAGCAGTGCTGTTCTGCTGGTATTGATCCCTCAAGATAGTTCACATGAAAATACATGATCTCCAACTTTTTCAATGCTCCAAGCTCCGGTGGGATTTTCCCAGTAAAGTGTTGAAACTAAGTTCTAATCTTGTCAGTTCTGTCAAATTCGACAGAAACGACGGTATAGATCCAGTGAAGCTGTTATCTGAGAGAGCTATGTCAAATTCTTCATCAGCCCAATTTCCTCGGGAACGATTCCAGAGAGATTGTTGTTTGACAAGTCCATGAGTTTCAAGCTTTGACAGCCTTGTAGTGAAGCTGGGATATTATTTTGAAGCTTATTTAAACTCAGATTTAAGTGTGCTAATTCTGAGAGAGCTCCCAGAGATCTTGGGATTTCTCCAAAGAACATGTTGATATGCAGTTGTAGCCTGGTGAGAAGAGAAAGATTGGATAGAAATGGTGATAAACTTCCTTGCAATTTCATGTCTATGAGTTCAAGAGCAACGACCCGGTTTTCTACATGTTTGTGGCACGTGACTCCGGTCCAGTTGCAGAAGGGATTGGCTTCATTCCATCCTTGAAGATTTCCATAAGGATCACTTGTTATGCCTTCCCTGAATTTGAGGAGCGCCAGGCAGTCATTGTAGTCCTCACAAACAAATGCAGAACTAGATTGCTGAACAAGTACTACAAAGAAAATACATAATATTATTGCAGTTACAAATCTCTGATTGTACCTCATTCTCTCTCTCTCTCTCTCTCTCTCTCTCTCTCTCTCTCTCAAACCAATGTTATACACTGTAGTAGTGTCTCTCTCTCTCTCAAAACAATGTTATGCACTGCAGTAGTGTATATCTGCAGAAAGAGAGATGTTTTAACTCTTTTTGACTTTTGTATTTTAAAGACTTTCTTGAAAGCATCATTAAGCTAGATATTTTTATTAAAGTCATGGCACTAAGAGAAACAACAAGAGTAGTCAACTTGTCTACAATTAAAATGGATGAGCCATGACATTCAACTTGTTTCTGATTCAATGCTAGTAACTTTGGTTTTATGGGTTGTTTTAATCTTGAAAATTATTTTCAGACAAAGGTGATATTGTGGGACAAGGCTGCGCAGGACAAGAAGCTGGCTTCCATCCGGCCATTCCACCCAAATAAATAAAGTCGATCTTTTTCCTCCTTGTCTGGTGGCTTGGATTCTGAGATAATTAGTGAACTTGGGACCACATCATTTACGTTCTCCTGCTAGCCATTTTAGACTTTATTAGCTAAATACATTATAGTTGTGTCATATGACCATGGAGTGTGGAGGTCATATTTATTTTTTTCTCTTTTTTTCCTTTGAGGATCACCAGTGAACACCTTCGGGCACTCTTTATTGCCCTTGAGTCATTTTTTTCTTGGATACTTAACAGAAACCATTTGGGAGCCCTACTTTTGCATAAGACAAGGTTCAGATCTGCTTTTCTTCGACTAATTAGCAGTTTTCATGCTCCCCTGTTGTGAATAGACCTAAAGGCTAATGTTATATCACGGTAGCTTATGAAATCGTAAAAAATAAAAAGAATGTTATCAGAAGTTATTCTTTGTGAAATGTATTCGAGCCATGCATCATATTACTTTGTTTAATCTAATAACGTAAGGTTTCCAACAAAAGTTATTATGTTTAGAATCATGTATTTATCCTATTATAGTCAAACAAATGCCCACTCATTCCAGTTAAAATAAATAAATAAAAAAATTAGCCATGCATATGGACACCAATTAAAAGACTTCAACAAACTGATTACTATCAAAGCAAAGAAAATTATTTCCAGTATGTCACAATTGTAATGTTCATCAGTTCAGACAGATAAGAGAATACGAAGATCACCTGCCTTGAAAAGACCTGCCCATTTCTATTCCCTTTTAAAGAAATAAAAAAAAAAAAATCTAAGGGTGACTTTTTACACGAGGTGAAGGCTCATAACAAGCCACACCCGCAAAGAACTTATGTAAACTTCCCCAGTAACAGTAAAACCTGTAAATTTTCTCACAAGTTCAATCTACTTGAATATAAGAAATTCCTAAAGAAAAGTTATTGGCTATCTATTTCCATCTTGATCCAAATAATAGAGTATAAATTTCTTATCTGGGACATATCCTTCATCTGCCATGGGCCTAAACAACTGGGCTAAAACCCCATAAATGATCTCAGATTGTGGATGCAATCTGTCCCAAACAACAAAGCTGTGAACTTTCTGTTCTATCTCAATCCAACTAATACCTGTTTCTTTTGCTACCCCCATCTCCTTCATTCTCTTGATAGTTTTTGCTCTCTCTTTCCAATTCCCTTTGGAGGAATATATATTGGCTAGCAAAACGTACGGCGCGGGGCTCCCAGGTGCAGCTACAACCAACTGCTCAGCAGCAAATTTTCCCAATTCAGAATTAGAATGAAAACTACAAGCACCAAGCAGTGCTTGCCAAACTAGAGGACCAGGATTCTCTGGCAAGGCTACAATAAAGTCTTTAGCTTCCGTGAGAAGTCCGGCCCGACCTAACATGTCAACTACACAAGCATAGTGCTCTGTCCTTGGACTCAATCCATGATCTTTAGCCATGGAATTCAGGAACTCCATGCCCATTTTGACTAAGCCGACATGGCTGCAAGCATGAAGCAAAGACAAAAATGTAACATCCGTGGGCTGTACGCCTTCAAATTTCATCTTTTCATACAATTGTAGAGCTCCAAAGCCGTCCCCATGACGAGCAAAAGCTGCAATCATGGAATTCCATGAGATAGAATTCCTTTGAGGCATCTCATTGAAGACATTGATTGACTCTTTCAACTCTCCACACTTGGAGTACATATTTATAAGACCATTTCCGACATAAGGATTGTAACTGAAATTGTTTTTGATCACTAAAGCGTGTAATTGCCTCCCTAGAGCAAGTGAAGTATCAACACCAAAAACCCCAAGGGCTGCTGAAACCATATTTGGGTCGATTTTAATCCCTGCCTTAACCATTTTCTTAAAAATTTGTATAGCTTCTTCCTCAAAACCGTTTTGAGCAAATCCCACAAGAATAACAGTCATGGAAACCTCATCAAGTTCTTCTGCATACTCAAAAATCTGCAATGCATCTTCCATGCTACCACATTTTGAATACATGTCCATCAGTGCACTCTCCAGATGCAAGTCTGATTCAATTCCCAATTTCCATATAAGTGCATGAATTTGACGCCCTTCTTTTAATGCCTGAAGACCAGAACACGCCATCAGCGAGCTCAAATAAGTCAAAGAGTTAGGATCCACAGTTCCATTACGCATCATTTCAAACAATTTCAAACTTTCTTCGTAATATTCATTCTGCGCGAGGCCTGAGATCATAGCTGTCCATGTAATAACATTCCTTTCAAACATCTCATCAAAAACCCGTCTTGCCAAACCTGAACACCCACATTTAAAGTATGATGTTATCAAAGAATTCCCCACCGTAGTTTCCAGCTCGTACCCACTCTGAAAAACTAAGCCATGTATCATCTTATTCACATAAAGAAACTCTGGTCCATCTAAAGCAGACAAAATGGTAGTCAAACTCACTTTATCAAATCGACAAAATCCCAATTCAAGCATCCTTTTAAAGTACCCAAAACCCATATCAAACTGCCCATTTCTTAGAAACGCCGATATCAAAGTATTCCATGAAACGGTATCCTTCATAGGCATTTCATCGAACAGTTTAAGGGCATCCGACAATGCACACGGTTTCGAGTACGCAGATAGGAGAGAATTCCAAACGACAAGTGCATTTAATATGCCCCCATTCTCCGAGTCAAAAAATTCGAAGTGCTTGATGATAGAAGCATGAATGGAAGAACACAGATGAAAGTGACCTTCTCTTCCACAATGGGGGAGGAGGCGGCTTATATCGACATGGTTGAGGACAAATCTTGAAGTTTTTGCGGATGGGTTGTCGTAGATTTTGGTCTTGAAAGTAGTGATAAGAGTTGAAGCCCAAGACGGTAAGTGAGTGTTGACACTGAGGAAGACCCATCTGGAGTTCATCCATTAAATGGTCTGAAACCAAAGCTTTGGCTTTTGAGTAGTATGGTAGTGGTTAGGGAAAGCGTTGGTCTTTTTTGACGTTTTCACTTAAAAATAAATAAAGAAATAAAAATAAAAATTAAAACGGAGTAACTGTTTAAACGATATTGCTAATCTCTGTTGTCGTTTTTAATTTGTTATCTTAGGTAGCTATTTTCTTTTGCAACTATTGTCGTTTATTGTGGATTTGTCGATTTCCTAAGTTGTTGTCGTTTCTAAGTGGTATTCTTTTGCTGGAGTTATTGTTGTTGTTTTTTTTTTTCACCCCTTAAAAGAAAAAAAAAAATGGTCGCTTATTAAAGTCTCTCGTAAGAGTTATCGTTAGTGGATGAAGTTGTCTATCATGTACCATAGAGTGTAGCACAGTGGTAAGTGAGTTTCTGCCTAATGGTCGGGTTTTGAAATGGAGTACGCGCAGAATAAACAATAGGAGATGTAAAAACTGATTTTCTTATTGGTAATTTGGACTTTTTACAAAGAATGACAAATTTATAATTTTTTATTTTTAAAATTAAATATTTAAAATATCTGAATATTTTACTAAGTTACTATAATGCTGGTTTTTTTTTTCCTTATAAACTCTCAAAAACTTTCAAATTTTCAAAGAGAGGCTTAGAAGAGAGAAAAAGAGATAAATGAGCATTTTCTGTCTGAGCTCCGCCGCACTGCCACCGTTGTCTGCCTAGGCCAACATGCTGCCTCACATTGAAGGGCTTTCGAAGACGAAACCAACGCCACTGGTCTCGCCTCGTTTCAACGTCGGACGAAGCCGTAGCAACCCCTCAAAGATTCCGCTTTCGGGGAGGTTTTCCGACCATTGGAGCGCTATTTGACCTCCGTTTTCGACACCTCTGGAAAGTAAAGTCTTGTCTCGTCATTGCCGACCAACTCCAAGTAGTTGCTCATCAAAATTCCTCTCCAGTAAATTTTTACCATATTTATCATTTTTACCTATAATATAAAAAGTGATATTTATGTAATTAATTTGGTTACATGATTTTTAACCCTCTTAGAATCTAAAAGTTTAACTATAATTAAAAGAGAATTGACAAAGTTTATTATGGGTGAAAATTTTGATTGAAGTTATTAATATTGAGTTAAGTTTGTAACTCATTACTTGATTTGTGTTTACCTCAAGTATCATTGTGGTAGCATAAATAATGGTATTTGAAATCAGTCTATTCATGAGATTATATAGAGAGTTGTTAAACTCTTATTATTATATTTTCAGAAAGAAAACTTGGAGTTCAGATTTAGTTTACCTATGGCTAAAGTAAGACCTTATTGTGAACTAGTATAATTTTCTTGCGTACCCCTGATTTTTGTATTGCATATTTTCAAAAATATTTTCAAATTAGTTTCGACTTAGAAATGAAATGAGGTTTAATGGGAAATCTTATTTTTGGGGCATTGTAGTATTATTGTTGGTTTTACTTACATACTAAATATCGAGTCATTTCTATATGACTTTTTCTTGTAACAAAAGCTTGGAAAGTCTTGGAGGTGATTAATGTTATTGTTATAAATCTGTATTGAATAGAGAACTTATAACGTCCTTGGATTTAAATATAATATAAATGGTTACCGTATAATATTATTATGGGTAAACAAAAAAAGACTTAAAATGTCTTTGAGCTATATATATTATCTGGATACTTGCATTTTATATGCTTAGATTATTACTTGTGCTATGAACTCCTCTATTAGAGTTTTCCAATCTGTTGTGATTCTAGCCTTATCTTCAATTAGAGCTATTTGGTATACTCAGTTACTTCTCACTCGTCCTGAGGAACTATAAATGACTGATGTCGTTATATCCTTACTATGGTTTCTAACCTTTAAATTTGTCTATTTTGTGTGGTATTACACATGGGTATTGATTTCCATTTAGAATCTTGTTAGAGTCTTTGAACTCAGCAATTATTTAGGACCAGGTTCTAAATACAAACAAATGGAATTATCCCGATGTAATATTGATCTGGTATGATCAGAGGGATAGTATCGTGTGTATTTGACATTTAGTTTACTACTCTAGTTTGGTACCTAACAATCGGTATTTAGGTGATAAGAGTCTTGTATTACTGACTCTCAATCTTGATTATCGTTATCACTTTTGCTTTGTGCACTGACTTAAGGACATCATTCTTATGTGTTGATGTTTTTATAACTATTGGTGGATCAACTTAATTATCTCATGCCTTAAGTGGCATCGAGATGTTGACAAGATTTTAATATCTTGTGCAAAGCGTACGTTTTACGCTACTTTATATTCATTGTTTGATTCGATTCTTCTACATTTCTATCTTTGACTGATCTTTATTCTTTTGATTATGATTTCTTAATGTTCCTCTCGTACCTTTTTGTGTTCTATTTGAATTTCGGGACGAAATTCCCTTAAGGAGAGTAGGATGTAAAAACTGATTTTTTAAGGATAATTTGGACTTTTTAGGAAGAATAGTAAACTTGTAATTTTTTACTTTCAAAATTAAATATTCAAAATATTTTAATATTTTATTAATTGCTACAGTTCTCTTTTTTTTTTTGCTTATAAACTCCTGAAAACTCTCAAATTCTCAAAGAGAGAGGCTTGAAAGAGAGAAATGATAGCTTTCTAACTAAGCTCCACTGTGCTGCCATCATTACCTGCCTGGGCCTACACATTGGCCTGCGCGAACGGCTTTCGAAGACGAAGCCAATGCCACCGATCTCGTCTCGTTTCGATGTCGGACAAAAGTAAAAAGGTAACGGTAAGTGCAGTAAATAGTAATTAGAAAAAGATGACATTTTTCTAATTATTCTCAAAATGTGGTATTTATGTAATTATCGGATTTTTGGGCTTAATTAATGCTAGGAACCTCAAAACTGAGTTCTGACTTCGAATTTGGACTCAATGAGATCGAAACATGAATTTTGATATAAAATATCACTATGTTTTATTGAAAAACGAAAATTGGATTTTCATGGCACAAAATTGCATCGCTTTGCGTGCCATAATTATAGTACCTCACTGGGACCTATTTTTTGACAAGGTATATATCTAACCTAGTATTTTTTGGGTATTCTGAATTCAGTAGTGACCTCTATTTCTCTATTTAAAGGTTTCAGTGGAAAAATCATTTTTTCAAGTGGACTTACTATGATCCAGAAACTATCATTCGAACACCCAAGTGACCAACATGAGTTTTTTCGAGTATCATGGCTTGGTATTATTATCATATTGAGGTAGAAGTTTAATTACCTAATTTTATATCTGTTTCGATTTATAATTGTATTAAAGCTTATTTATGAAAAATCATGATCTCACGATGGTTTGACAAATTGTTGAAAATTATTGGATTCTACTAGAATTTGACTATGTGGATTATTTTATATATTTTTATATTGTGATTATGGGATAAAATAGCGGTGTGCTTCCCATGTTACAGTAAATCTTAAAATAATGCCAAATTAGATTTTAAAGTATGAGTTGATTCATGGATGCATGGTTATTGTGAATTATTATATATTGCACATACCATAGAGTCACACACTTGAGTTTCATTATTGCATCATAGTAGTTTAGATTGCTGGTGAGTTATTGCAGTGCTAGGTGGAAATAGATGGGGGGCAAAATAGGCGGGCCGACTCGGCCCGGCCCGTCAATCACGGGCTTTAGGGGTGACCGAGACGGGCCAGGCCGGGCCGACCTGGACAAAATAATGGCCCACCGTGCTTTTTGACAGGCCAAAATCGAGCCAGGCCGGGCCGGCCCGTACTCAGCCCGTTTTTTTTGTTGCTACTATTTGATTTTTTTTTAACAACTTTTTTTAAACATATTAAATTTAAACTTTTAAATTGAATTTTCATTTAAAAAAGTTGACAACATAAGCTACATATGTTTTCTATTATTAAAAAATTAATAATAATTAAATAGGATATTAAGAAAAATAATAAAACAAATAAATTTGAAATATTGAAATTTGATTTTATTGATAATTATTTATTACAATTCAAATTATTACTTGAAAAAACTAGTATATCATTAATTATGACTTTATGAGTTTATGACTCATCATCATCATTCATGTACAAGTTATTGAAATTTTCGGCTAATTCTTCATTACAAATACGAATAGTGTCTTGATTTCTCTTTGCCACTTTTTCCCAATTTTTAACACATGCTAACACCTCAACCATTTAAGGAGCCAACGGAGTCCTCCGCTTATCTACTATCATCTTAGTCGTACTAAAAGCAGACTCTGAAGAAATCATGAACACCGGAATTATTAAACGTCACAGGCTAATTGTGAAAGCACCGGGAATCTTGGTTAATGCTTATACCACCATTCCAAAACTTTGAAGTTCTCATCATTGGGGGCGATGTCAGAGTCTAGCTCAATATATTGAGTAAGATCAGAGGATTGTTGTGGATTTATTGGTGGTAATAGTTGACTTGAACTTGATGATGTTGATGATGAGCCACGACCACACCCTTGAGGACGAGAACCTACCATGCTCCAAAAAGACTTATTTTTTTTATTGTTCTTCAGTTTCTTGTGGAGAAGTGTATTTTTGTTGATTACTGCCAAACTTAGCCTGATATATACTATACACTTCAAAAACTTTATCACGAGCATTTATATATTCAGTAGTATAGTCTATCTCAAAACATGTAGAAATGTAGCTAATTAAATTAGAAAGACCATTTAATTTATCCCTAGGATTTAAAATAAAAACAAATGAATATAATAAAAGAATTGGAAACCAATATTTCAAAAATACTTCTTGCGTACGTGTTATAATTGGTTCAAATATAGGGTCACATTTTGCCTTACAAAATATTTCAGCATAAAAAAAATATGACGTAAAATAATTGGAGAAATAGGATAATAAATACCAGATAATGTAACAGTAGCTTCATGAAAAGCGTCTAAAAATTGTACAAATTTTTTACAAATGAACCAATCTTCATCTTTCAATACTAATGAACCTATTTTTGAATTGTAAAATATAGTAATTAGAATTTTATATGGTAATGCATTTTTCAACATTAAATAAGTGGAATTCCACCTTACAGGTATGTCAACTTAGAATTTTCTTAGTTTTAATCTTTGAGCTATGCAATATCTTTTAAATTCAGTAATGCGTAAATTAGAAACATGAATATAAGCAATAGCAGATCGAATATTTTCAATATATACACTTATAATATCTATACATGATTTGATGATAAGATTGATGATGTGACATGCACAACGTTGATGCAGTAAGAATCCTCTAGTGTATAAACTTACCAAATTACTAAGTAATTTTATGGCCTTTGTATTTGCGGTAGCATTATCTAAAGTGATAGAGATAATGCGATTCGCTATGCCATATTCTTCAACAACATTTAAAATTCTATCTCTAATAATTTCAGCAGTATGTTTATTATCAACGACTCGAAAACCACATATTCTTTTTTGCATTATCCATCTAGAATCTAAATAATGTGCAACTATACTTAAATAATCTTGTTTAGAATTAGCACCCCAAATATCAGATGTCAATGCAATACAAAAGTTTAATGAAGTTAATTCAGATATTAAATCTTTACGCATATTTTCATAAACTTTAATCAAATCACTCTTAGTGGTATTTCTAGAAACTCTTTTAAAGTTTGGATAATAAGATCTTCTAGTATGATCTTCATAGCTTTTATAATCACCAAAACCTAATGGTAAATCTTTTATAGCAATTAAACGTGCTAGAGATTCCGTAGCTACTAAAGGATCATAGTTCCAAGAACTTACCGAACCATCCTTGTTGAGTTGAAGAGTTGATTGAGTGGACTCTTTGTCTTTTTTGTGTTTTTTGACACATGCATCACTATGTCTATTCAAATGAGCGGTCCTGCTAAATGGTTTTGCAGTTAATAATTTCTTACAATATTTACATCTTGCCATTTTTGTCTTCTTACCATCAGCCTCATCTTTAAATTCTGGATCGAAATGGTCCCATATATTGGAAGTTGTCATTGCACGTTTGGAGGTCGTGCTTACACTCAGCGAACAACTATCTTGAAATTGTGAATAACTTCCACTAGCATTTGGATTAATTTGTATTTTGGGGACTTGGTCACCCTCTTCAGCTATGCGAATTTGGTCGTCATCCAATTCTAAATCAACGGGGATAATTTTTGACATATCCATATCCTATATTAAAAATATAGATATTAAAATTATACACAACTATAAATAAATCGAAATTACAAATATAGATATTCTACCAATTTAATTGTAAATTACAACAAATTACAAATAAATTGAAATTTAAAATATAATATTCTAATAAACTTTTACTAACTTAATTGTAAACTATTACAAATTAATTGAAATTAAAAATTTAATATTGTAATAAACTTTCTAGTTTCTACTAACTTTATTGTAAATAACTATAAATTACAAATTAATTGACAATATATTTAATAAATTTTCTACTACTAACTTAATTGTAAATTACTAAAAATTAAAAATTCATTGAAATTTAAAATATAATATTCTAATAAATTTTCTACAAACTACAAACTAATGAATTACTATATTAATTGTAAAAAATTGCAATTGAATTGAAACTAAAAACAAAGTCTTATAGAACTACTAAATTACTAACTACTTAATTAGTAACTATAAACTACTAACTATTATACTAGTAATAATAGTAAACAACTAAATATACTACAAATTAAATAAATTAAAAAGATAATTATGATAAATAAATTAAATTGTACCTTCAATTAAGCTTTATGAGTTGTGGAGTGTTTGGACTTTGGAAACTATAAGATATAATTATTAATAATTAGTAAATAGTAATTAGATAACAAAGAAAAAGATAAAATTAAGAATATAATTAGAGATTTAGAAAAAAAGAATGAGAAAATAAGAGAGTATTTGAAAATTGTAAGTGTGAAAAAATAGTGGAGAGTGTAGTTTAAACTAAAAAAAATAATATAAATCCAATAGTAACATTTATTACCGTTAGAGAGATTTTGAGAAAGGGCCCAGACGAGTTCTGGGCCCTTTACAATTTTTTTTTTTAAATATAAGGGCCTAGACGAATCTGGGCCCAAAAAAAAAAACTTGGGCCGGGCTGTGAAACCCAAGCCCAGCCTGGCCTTACCCCTAAGGCCGGACTTGGCCCGGACCCTAAAAGTACCGCGCCGGACCGGCTCGCGGGCCACTCTAACGGGCCGCGGGCTGGCCCGTTGGGCTCGGCCCGAATTGTCAGGAATAGGTGGAAAACCTAGGCCCTTGCGCAGGTTTTTGGCCAATGCACCTACAGGTATTGTCAAGATGCTGTGTACCTTTGCTACAGAGGTATTACAAGGCCGTGATGGGAGGATGAGAGCTCAGTCATATACATGGTTGATTTATTATATGTACAATTATGTGGATTTGATTTTGGTTTTGAATACGTAATTATTTTGGATGTCAAATTGTTTTATAAACTTGGTTTATAAATATATTTTGGATATGATATTTACCATATAAATTTGGTAAAATTGCATCCATTCGAAAGGTAATTGAATTTCTACTGAGTATGTGAATGCTCATCCTCTCTTATTTCTCCCACTTTCAGGTGTATGTCTAATTAAGATAGTAATCTCGATGGTCAGATGAGCTACATTGCTTATGCAAACAGTTTCACTTTAAATCCTTGGTGGGTGTTTGTACTTTGTTATCATTCTTTCCTTGTTCAGTTATTTAGCCAAGATTAGTAAGTGGATATATGGCGATGATTTTATTGTTAAATTGAGTATTTAAAATAATAAGTGATTTTATGTAACACATTTTGGACATTGAACTAAATATTTCAATTAGACTCAATTTACCAAAGTTTATGACTTCTCAACAAGTTCTAAAAGAGATAGCTAAAAATTTTCTTAAACTTTGATGAGTATTTCCCTTATGAAATTAAAACTAATCAGTGTTTTAATGAATTAAGAATTTATAATGATTTGAGTATCAAAACGAAATTGTCTAATATTTATTTTCTCTTAAATTTTATAAAATTAATATTTTATTATATTTTAACTTAAAATTATTAAAAATCACAATTTTGAATTTTTGCCCTCAAAGGAAATTCCATAAACCTCTGTCGCTTAGACATCTTGCAGACGCTCTTCTTACTCTATTTAGGGTGATATGCTTCATCGACCCTCGTTAGTCCATCTGGTGGAATAAGTCCTGCCTGAAGGGCTCTTGGTAAAAACTCATTGGTGTCGTTTATCAAATTTTGTCGTTTGCTAATAAATGTGTTCCTATCGCTAGTCATTGTCATTTGTAAGAGATTTTAAATACGTCTTATCGTTAAGTTATAGGCTTTTTGGCCTAAAAAAAATTATAGGCTTTTTTCTATTTATTTTTTTTTCAAATGTTCAAGTTATGTGTTGTCTTTTTTCTGATTATTGTATGTAGGATACTTTGTTGTTTCCCTAACTTATTGCCGCTTTTACGAGTAGTCATTCTAGGCTTCGTTGTTATTCAAACTAGTTACTGTTCTTCCCATTCTTCTTTTTCGTCGTCCGTCATAATTTTTGGCCTTTTATTTAACTTTTTGTCGTTTTAAGAAAATTTGTCGTTTATACTTTTCATTGTCGTTTATACTTTTCATTGTCGTTTAGTCATTTTATGAGATATGTTGTCGTGTTAGACTCTCTTGACGCTATAGTATAATTCTTGCTGTTTTACACCATATTGACGATCGCTACAATTAGTAATTGTTGTTGTTTTTATTTGATATTGTCGTTTGCTTTAATTATTATGGTTTGCATGTATTTGTCGTTTTCACTTTTGTTGTCGTTTGAAGCTGCTGTCAATCCTCAGCCAACAACAACCGGGAAAAAAAAAAAAAAAGATATTGTTGTGTATTTAAGAAAGAAGGAGAGTGACTTATTTGGTCCGTCTAAATTTTATGATAAAAGGAATAATTTATCTTTTCCTGTAATTTCATTGTTGGACATTGACTTTTGTAAGTATAATATTAACTGATTAAAAATGCCAAATCGAAAAAACACGTACTTCAATTCAATCCCAACTCTGTGTCTCCTCTTAAAAAAAAAAAAAAAAAAAAAAAAATCCCAACTCCGTGTCTGTGATAGAATTTTTTTTCCCCCTTGAACATATCAGATCATTTATCTCAACAGCAACCAAATTAGGACTTCCACACGCATATGAAGACACAAAATCACAATTTACACCTTTTGTTTTGCTTGTACACCGGGATTTCTAGATTGATATTGTACGAATTTGGATTGCGACTTTCAAGCAAGCTAAAGGAAAACTGGACGTGTAGAAAACAGCCTTAAGATAACACCAAGAGCGTAGTTCTATTTTATTCCGGCTACTGGTGATCAACGTTTCAGAAGAAACGTCTAAGCAAATGCTAAACAGAAGAAGAGGAAAACTGTCCATGTAAAAATTGGATACTTATTTTCAACTCCATAAAATTGATTCTTACTTTCCGGACAATAAAAGGAAGAAGGGATAAGAAAGCTCTCAATGTGAGGCAGGGCCGCATATTAGATAATAAATACATACCATTTACAGTTGAACGTCTTATACTTATAAATATTGTCATGGTTCTCCATATTGCAAACAACAGACGTGAGAAAGTTATTATTCAGTTCAATAGATTGAATGCGCACCAGGGTAATTCCAGCCTTGAAGAGTAACTCGCGGAGTGACTCCTGGAGGGACTTCAAAAGTGATCTTGATTGGCAAACCCTCGCCTGGCACCAGCGAGAAGTAGTTGTCCGAGTAATGGACAGGAAGAATTCTCGAGTCTTCTCCTTCCTTGTGGTGTGTCACCGAAGCATGAACAGAAAAATGAAGAAAGAAAGCAACACCTACATCAGACCCATTCATTTCGGTAACCTTTAAACCATCTGTTTCCTTAGAAAAACGTCTGCAAATCTTCTGAAATAAACCAATCCCATGGCTGTCATCTGTTTTTTCACGTGTTGATTCCACAGAGAACACATCAAAATCACTGTCACTATGTGTTGAAGTAAAATTGTTCGTCAAGGTTAAAGCTTTAGAGTCTGGCTTCTTAGATGTGTTCTGCACATGCATATGGACTTCATAGGTGGAGCCTTTGATAAAAATCTTGGACATAATCTTGAGGGGTATTTTCTTCATCCTGTATGGCTCTAAAAGCTTGTAATCTCCACCTGACAAATGCAACCAGTAAAAGTTCCTAGATAAAATGCGATTATCTGACGTGTAATACAGCTTGAGAAGAAGAAAGTAGACTGGCTTTGGGTTTTTCGACTTTGGATATTTCATCTCAACAATGGATACCGTCTTTTTCGGTGGCACAGAGAGCTTTTCAAACGTTTTGTAGTATGGACATGTTCCTTCTAGATCCCACACTGAGGCTTCTATAGCTACATTAGATAGTTCCTCCGACGTAGTATTAACAATCTGTTCAGAGCAGGAAGAGAAAATGATTGCAAACTGTAGAACTATAACTGCACCATGCTATTTGCTTTGTGTGTGTTATAACAACAAATCATAAGGCAACCATTAATTACTGCATTGTACAAAAGCATGAAACATCAGCTTCAGAATTAATATGTATGACAGTACCTCAATAAAATATGTAGCTAAATTAAGCTGGACATGGATTGGCTCTGCTGCCGAGCGGCATCCATAGAAACCCGCCGTTTGATCTAGAAGATGATCATAAAATTGACCTCTAAGACCTGTCCAAGGGTTCTGTGTCTTCCAAATCAAGACACCGGTATATTTAGTCCACATGCGGGAAGTCCAGCCCTCCAGTAGAGCTTTGTATTGAATGTAGTTGACAAGTTGAGCCTGCAACATTATTTAAAACAAGCCAATGTGGGAGGTCTATGAGATTAGACAATCACAAAGTAGTCCTGCATAAGAAAAAAATGTGTTTTACCTTTAAGCAAAAATCATCGAGATCCTTTGGAGACCCATAAAGTTGAATCTGATCATGAACTTTGCCTGGTTTTGAATAGGGAATGTATTTATGGTATTCCCATATGGGGTTTGGAACTTCTTCTATGTAACCATTAGAAACCTTCTTAAACAATGGAATCTGCCATCCTTCCGGAGGCATAGTTGCTCTGATGGTAGCTGCAACAGGTATGCCTACAGAACCAACCTCAGGATTAAATCCATACTTGTAATAATCATCTTTGAAGAAGTCTTCAGGATACTGGATTTCATAAGGACCATCAGTGAAGCCCCCTTTTCCATCTGCAAATCCCTCCCACAAGGATCCTTGGATGTAAATGCGTGTACCATCAAGATATTGGCTTGGATCCTTCAATCCTTGGGAGAAACCTGTAGCAGAGTCGCCATTTTCATTTAATACGTTTTGAAATAAAGGATGAAGCTTGAGGTCATTTTTCAAAGCTGTGTTGATGTCTTCTGGTGGAATTTGTTCATTTCCACCCACCCAAAGTGCTAGACTAGGATGGTTCCTTAGAAGCTTGACAGTATCCCTTGCACAAAGCATGAAAAGATCATGGTCCAGGGGACCATCTGGATTTGATACTGGGTCACCTCGTCCATCAACATCCCCAGTAATCCAAAACTCCTGCCAGACCTACAAAATTAAACCACAACCCATATGGATCATCTGAGTTACTATTCATGGTCCATGATCTAAATGAGGAAAATCTAATCCCAATATGGTGCAGTAGAAACTTTAGATGGATTTGCAAGTTCAACTTTAGCTTCAAGCCTAATGTAGGCTGTAACTAGGCTGTAACTATGTTAATAAGCTTTGAACAAGATAATTAGTCCAGAAAGCCAAATTACTCAAGCATCGTTAACTTGAAACTTTGTTTTTAAAGTTAGGAAGAGTAAACTTTAAGTACCAGAGAGCTGAATCACAATATATCTAACGGCATAGAACATAACCACTAGAAATCACAATGCATGACAAAAGTATGAGCAGTGCAAAGACAGAGAAATTACCAGCAGACCATAGAGATCACAATAATAATAAAATTCTGGCCTCTCAGCCAATCCACCACCCCAACATCGGATCATGTTAAAATTCATGTCGGCATGGAACTTGATATCTGCACTGTAACGCTTTTTTGAAAGCCGAAGTAACCCATCTGACAATATCCAGTTACCTCCCCGTATAAAAATAGGTTCCCCATTGATCTTGAACAACCTACACACCAAAAATGTAAAAATTATACAAATACTGAAGAAAGAATTTTCAGCTTGATACAAAAAGTATTGAATCCACATATATATATATATATATATATATATACACACATATATAAAACTATGCTCAAGGTAAATGAATTCTACGATAAGGTACAACTTACCTTCCACCAGTTGCACTATCAATATGGCTCTCAATTTTGCGGAACCCAAATAAATGGCCCCAAGAATCAGACTCTCCATATCCCTTTACATCAACTGTAATAACAACATTGTACAAGGATTGCTTCCCCATACCATTGGGCCACCATAAATTAGGCTTGTAGAAGAAGAGCTGCCAATTTGCACTCTTCAGCACTTAAACACAACTTTTAAAGGCAAATTATAAATGCATTAACATAAAACCCAAGATAAAAACCATATACGGATATCATAGCAATTTAAATTGCACATCTTCAATTTTCTATTTCGAGACTATCTTATAACCAAATAAGACACATCTTACAGTATCACTGACCTGGGGAAATGTATATTGCACCCGTGATTCAGCAGGGATTGACACACGTTGAGTCTGTAGATGCTCTACCAAACACATGTTCCCTTCAAGCTCTGTCGTCACTTGGATGTTCAATGAGCAATCCACAACCCAGGCACTTCTATTTATCAACTCAGTTGTAGCATGCAAATATACTCTCTTGTAATTGTCAAAGAATGTTGACACCAAGTGGGGATCAATTATTTTCACTGGCTGCATCGACAATAATGGATTTGTTATTGAAATATTAGACTTGTTAACATAATCATGATATTACTGGACATAAAGAAACAGGAATAGCACAAAAGATAGGCATGTGAAGGGAAAAAAATGGAGATAAATTATGTATCTGTGTGGAAGTAATAGAAAGTAGAAGCAAATTAGATAAATCTATTCTGCAAGTCATGTCATTAAAACTTACCCCAGTTACATAAATTGATACCTCATCCCATATGCCAGTGTTCCTATCCCTGTACGATCAAGAGAATAGCATTATAGAGTCGTCTTTCTTTTTCACTTTGATATCGTAGTAGTACATATTACAAGTGGAACGAAAAATCAGAAGACTTAATAGAAGTGTATTTGTCCTTTTCAGTTGTCAATGGTAAGAAAATTGCAACAAAATCGAGACAACTACGCAGAAGCATTTCCCATATCTGCCACGGAGACTGGATAAGAAAGAATATGACTATGACAACAATATACATAGACAACACAACATGATCTCAATCGTTACAGGAAGTCACCTTATAGGAGCAATCCAATCCCAACCTTCCACATATTGTGTAGCAACATCTTTTCCAATCTAACATGAAATTCACATAAAAAGATAAATGAGTTTTCACATTTAATTCAAATTAATTATTTATTCTTATAGGCATCATCCAAGTTTGTCTAGATTTTCTATCTTAATATATTCCTGATAAGTTGGTACAAACTGAAGAGTGAAGACCAGAAGATAAGATTTTTTGGGGAGGAAAAGAAGCAGACGGATATAAAGCAATCAATAGGTTTTCTGCCAGTAGAAATTAGAATATACCTCATGATCGCCACCTTGCCCTCCCTGCGAAGGAATACTCCCGGGATGATCTGGAGGGTGAACAAGAACTGCAAGCAAGTTTTGACCCTCAGGATGCACGATATCTGTGACATCAAGAGAATGCCTTCTAAACATCCCTTTTGGAAGGACCTTTTTGTGGCCATTTATATATACCTCCGCAGAGTAATTGACTGCACGGAAATTCAAATCTAGGTGCTGAGAACCTGACTAGAATACGTCAAGCAAACAGAAGAAAAATGTTAGTAAATACAGAACTATACATTACAAACAAAAAGTGGAATTTCAGTGAGCACTAACATGTCAATTACAAAAAAAAAATCTTATACGAAGCAGGGTACATAATTAGGTTCTGTCTGCCAGCATCTAAAACCCAGAACCAAACCTTTAGCGAACCATAATATAGTACCATTGCAGAAATGTAATTCCGTTGGCAAAATGAACCAGAGAGAAATTACACAATGTTACGAGAATAGACACACATACTATATGCCGTGTCTACTTAGCCTCAAAAAGCATTTTCGCGTCTAAATGGGTTACATACCAACTCAGACTGAAAAGTCGTAAAGAACCAGAACGTGTAGTATTCCCTGCCAGAATGAGCAATGTCTATAATTGTCTCATTTTCCAGCCCATAAAACGGATCCGGGACAACTTTGTTCTTCACCAAGGTTCCCAAGACACTGTCAATTAAATCACCAATAACTGAAATCAATCAAAGCTTTTCTCCACAGCTGAAAAATATACAATTTGCTTCCAACCCAATGCATAATCTTCAGAGCAGATTAATTTAAACCCATTAAATAGATAAACTCCAGGCACTATTTTACATACACTATACAAAACAATAATTATTTACTGATACAAAAATGGTTATCAAATAAAACAAATTGGATATGATTATTTAAGCTGAAACCCAGATAATTGAACCCTGAAACAAATCGAAATGGATGACACTGACCCCACAAAGTCATCTGGCCGGCAAATCCAAAGCTTAGAAAACTCACATAAAAATACAAAAGTCATATAAAATATGTAAGAGTGAAAGAGATCGAGATTACGTTCCGGGGACTTCGGCGTCGATCCAAGGCGACCTGGGGCCTTTGGAAGGAGGGTTAGTGGTGGTGAGCTGGGTTCCGGTAAGGTTGACCTCCGTGGACCTGGCCGCGAGCCACCCCGAGACAAGCTTCGTCTTCCCTATGCCCGCCATTAAACCCTAGGGCTCGACCTCGACCAGTTCTGACTAGCTTCGTTTTAACTGTCAGTGACTCACTGAGTTAGAGCTCTCCGAGTTGGCTCTGTGAGTGTTTGTCGGTGTGAGTCAGTCACAGCACAGCGAGATGATCGCCTCGGACAGGAGGACAGTTAAAGCATGTAATGACCCCCATTTTATACGTCGCGTTTCGATATTTTTTTTATTGTGTTAAAAATTAATTATTGTTATGTGATTCGGTTATAGCTGTTAACCTTTTTACCGCTTATTTTCCAAAACGCGTTGTCGTTTGTGCTTATATTTTGGTATATACATTTTTTACTCCCTTGATGGGGCACCACTTTCTCGTGTTTGGATGTGTTACTAGCATCTTTAGATCAACTGTCTCCCATTTATTAATGTTGCCACTTTTTGTTATTTGATTACTCTCATTTTTATTTAGGTACCAAACTTTATTAAAATCCAAATCAATATATATATCTGTTTGATCAATGCTTGTCACAACATTCGGAATAGGGATGTTACAAATTGTACGTGGTTTTGCAAGTATGTCCTAATGTTGTGACTTCCCATTTATTGTAATTTTTTTGTATTGAATTATTTCAAAAAAAGAGGGGAAAAAAAAAAAGAAAAGCATTAAACAAAAAGTTCATTTAATAACAGCTGCAAAGATGCTTGGACCATTTTGGTGAGATTGGATAATTGATAACAACAAACCTAACTCAATAAATATTATTTTGAAATTCCATATAGTTGAATAAAAACAATAACAATCCTTTAAGACACCAGTAGTATTCAATACCATTATAATATGTCTTTTTATTATTGGATAATTTAATTATTAAACTGAGTCTCATTTTAACTTCATTTAAATTATAATTATGATTAGTTAATAACAAAGAGACATATTCGTGTTGGACATAGTGTATTATAAATTTATTCTAAAAATAACGTGCTTAATTACTTACATTTATGGATCTGCAGGTCCTATTTATAAATATGAGAATTACATTTTATCAATGCGCAATATCATTAATTATGCATTTCTCATTTGATAATTGATATAATATTATATGGTCACACGCAATCTCACATGAAATCTTCTATCCACTCTGACGTGTGGCGGTGTTTTGACCAAATATAAAATATTATTTTAACATTGAATTGCATTATTGAGATAGATATTTTGACTAGTATTTATGATGTAAACTATAAGCATTAATCTTCCTTGTAAGTTTTGATGCTGAGGAAGGTGTATTTTAAAATTTTCCCTTTTTTTCTTTGGGAAAAATAAACAATTAACTTTAAACTTTCATTTTTTTTTTTTCCCACGAAGACTTTGTAATTTGAAAATTTATAATTTACACGTTTAATTTTAGATTTGCTTTCGAATTCCCCTGCTCAACACAGTCCGTTAAAATATTGAAATTACTATACGAGAAAACAAATTTATCATCTACAAACATTAGAAGATGCAATCAAATAAATATAAAACCTGAAAAAAATGACAAAATAAGATCAAATATGTTTACTTAAATCATGGTTGGCTACTTAAATAAGCAATACTTTATCTCGTTTGGTAGGATTTTTTGGGTTTATATTTACTTCATTGACCTTTTTAGTGTTTGAGGATTAATTTTAATTTTTATTAGTTTATTTTTAATAAGTTGTGTTTTTTTTTAAAAAATAATAATTTCATTAAAACTCACGTAAGGATTAAAATAGTAAATTGATTTACATAAAATATTTTACAATGAGATTCAGGAAATCGATTCATAAACTTGAAAGTGTAAATTTTTTTAGAGATTTTGGATTAAAGATAATACCTGATAATGATCTTAGAGAAAAAGTCATATGAACAATAGAATAGAGCTCTTCAATAGCTCATTATGATTCTTTATTATTTGAATTGACACTTCTGAATGATTCACTGAGAGAGATTCTACTAATTTTAATTTGTAATAAGAATAACCTCTCCATATCTGAAAAAACAAATGATACAGCTTTAGAAGACAACTATACTAATAATATAAAAAATATTAACAACAACTCAAAATACCATAGATCTAGGTATAAGTCCACATTCACAAATGGAAGAATTATTTAAAAATAAAAACAAAAAAAAAAGAAAATAAATTGAAAAGAACCATGCCAAAGAGAATAGTGACGAAGCAAAAAAATTTCTTAGGGAGAGGTATACACTAAAATTTTTTTAGCTAATTTTAAAACACATTAGTTAACATAGACTAATATAGAATTAAAAAGAATATTTAAAGTGAGTCACAAGAAAAATTATCAAAAATGAAGATAAAATATAATATGTCAAATAGTATAAGTAAATTTCAGAATTAAAAAAAAAATAGTGGATATCATTAAGGGCATTATTTATTCTTTTTTTTAAAATATAAAATAAGGGCAAAAACTATAATTATACAAATTCAAAAAGGCAATTGTCCAAGACAAAACTGAAATTTTGAAATAAAACTAGAGGTAAAATTATAATTCTCAAAAACTGAGGGGCGGAGCTTTTATTTGCTTCGTCTATGGAGGAGATGTAAGATCTCCCTCTCCAGTGAGGGAGTAAGCTAAGAGGAGGTTTTTTTTTCCCCTTCTACTAAACCTAACAGAGAGAAAGAGAAAGATAAAGCTCTAATCCTTATCTTTAATGAGTTATGACTACGAGAAATTTGAAAGAATATCCAAAATTCAAAGATTTAATATGTAAGTTCTCTCAAATTACTAATTCATTTTTATTTTTGTATTATTTTCAAAATCGTTTACGTGTCATTGTAATTAGATGTGGTCTAAGAAAAAGGGAATATAGTTTTGCATAGTATGAAGTGTCAACATAATTTCTTAATTCAACTAAAAAATTTCAAATTTGAAATAAGTTAGTCTAGCCGATTTTCTCTACTAATTACTTGAAAACTAATCAAAGAAAACACGATAATAATAATCCACTGCTTATTCGTAATTCCATTAATCCAAAACGACATTGGAGCACATTCTTTTTTCTTAATTAAGAAAGAAGAACATTATTTTTCTATCCAAAAAAAAAAAAAATATTACCCCCAATTCAAGTATGGACCATTTAGTTAGAGAGGAATATTATTAAGCTAGCTCATTAATTCATTTAGGCATTCATCCCGAATCCCAATCCCAATCCCAATCCCGAACGTGAAACACTTCACGACACAGGACAAGAGAAAGAGATGTATAAAAATAGAGAATTACAATCCGACACGTGATGCTGATGCATCCATAAGTACTGTGTGCAAGTGATAAAGAATATCAATTAACAATTATTTATCAGAATATGAGTATCCAATATTGTATTGATAAGAACTAAGAAAATACTATTTTAAAGTTAATTATTAATTAAAATATTGGGTTCTACTTAATTAATTAAAAATGAACTCATCAACTACCTACCTGTCTACAAGGCTACCACCTCTCTTTTAATTAACAACTAGTTTTTATGTAGTGCAATATAGCCGCGTAATTGCCCAATAACGCAACCATAATCCGTTCCATAACACCCATATTCCNCCGTCGACCTCAATCAACGACACTTAGCCTAACCGTTCCACGTCATCGTTACTCCTTGAAAAGCGTGCCCCCGCCTATCCTTTTCTCGTTCTTTCCCCTGAAATTACACTTTCCTCTTTTTCCTCCTTTTTTATTATTTATTTTTTTAAAAGCTGATAATTTCAAAACCAAAAGCAACGAGGAAAGACAAAGCACCCACTTTGATCGTAATCGCCATGGAAGCACCTGCTCCGCGTCGTCTCCGAGCGATTCATTCTCACCTTCTTCCTGCAATAACCGACGCCGCCCACTACTCGCAGATTCACTCCAACCTCACCGCTGGAGAGTTCGCTCTCGGTACATTCATTCTTGCCTTTTATGTACAAACGGATAATTAAGATACTGTATATGTATATATATATATTGTATATATAGGTGTATGTATAGGTTTTGGTGTAGAAGTGTATAATTGCATGTTGAGAAATGAATGACTTGTGTGTTTCCTGAATTTAGTTTTGACGAAATTTAGTCAGTTGTAGAGCTTTCACAAATGGAGATGACCTTATGTTGAAAGATACAATTATGGTTTGGTTGGGTTTTTTATTTGGTATTCGAGCAGGGCAGGGTTACAGTGTGGTTCTTCCGGAGAAATTGCAAACAGGGAAGTGGAATGTGTATAGGTATTCCTAATTTTCTCTTTTATCTTAAAGGTTTATGGTTAGATACATTTGGTCATTACTAATCGTTTTCTATGCAGATCTGCACGTTCGCCGTTCAAGCTTGTTAGTAGATTTGCTGATCATCCGGAGATTGGAACCTTACATGATAACTTTGTGTAAGGATTGTAATTCACTTTGTTTAATTGATTTTTTTTTTTTTTTTGTGTCAATGTAGTCGCTATCGAGTTTTTACGTGCAATATTTGATGGGAGGTTGCATTGCGTCTTTAAGTGCTTTATTAGGAATTTAACAAAAGTTGGTTGACATGCTTGTGAACCTCAGACATTCAGTTGAAACTTTCCGGGACTACAAGTACTTGGGAACACGAATTCAGTTGGATGGAACTGTTGGAGAGTGAGTTTGTCTTTTTTCCAAGAGAGTTGATTTTAGACTAGGAAAATTTTCAGAATAAGATAAGGATGTGTTCTTTAACAATGAAGGTACAAGTGGATGACTTATGGAGAAGCTGGAAGTGCTCGGGAAGCAGTAGGTTCGGGCCTGAGGATTAATGGGCTACAGAAAGTGAGTCATTCTGGGAGAACTCAGTGTTACTTATCTGGGAGCAAATTCATCGGCTTCGTAAATATAACACACATTTTTCTTTCAGGCCTTAGGTTGTTTTCTCGCATTCCCTGCTTTGACATTTAGCTTATATGTCAAATGGAAATTGTAAAGCAATATATCTTATTTAGAAGTTGTCTTGGGACGTAATAATATGCAACTGCAAATTTTTGATTAAGTTACATGGTTTGTCATTGCAGGGAGTTTCCGTTGGACTATACTTCATAAACAGACCGGAATGGCTGATTGTGGACCATGCTTGCTCAGCGTATTCTTACATCTCAGTTCCTTTATATGACACTCTAGGTGTGTACTTGATTCTTAATTAATTTGATATTTCCTTGTTAGTCGAATGTGCCTTTAGCTATGAACTTTTGTTGTGCAGGTCCAGATGCTGTTAAGTACGTCGTCAATCACGCTGATATACAGGCTATTTTTTGTGTTCCACAAACTCTGAATTCTGTGAGTTTGACATTGTTTATGTATCTGACTATCGGTAGCCATTACAGTAGTTTATCAGGTTCTGCAAAACTCGAGTAGCAAGGATTTCTCATTGGTATTCTACTCGGAAAATTAGTAGAAAGTGCAGAAGACAATCACTGCCATAGATGTTGTCTCAAATCAGCTCCTTCTTGAAAATGCTAGATTACATATGCCTTTAACAACATGCTCCTTTAGGATGATAATTATTTGTATGCATACAGCTTTTCTGACAACTATTCGTTCAAGTGAAATAGTAGCACCCGAGTTTCTTCATATGATATTGTGTTCTGTAAGCATGTAGCTCTATTCTTTTAAGAGATTGCCTGACATGTGGGACATCCTTTGCATATCCATTAGTTTTCTTTATTTTTTCTACAGGTGAAAACATCGGAACTAGTTTTTCGCTATATTTTTATTCTTTAATATTACTAGTTAAGATTTTCCAGTGTAGGTTTAGCTGGAAAATATTGAAAGAAAATGATTAAAGGTTTAGCTTAGTAGTTTGATGTTGGAGAAAAAAGATAATCAAAAGGGGTCTTACTGTAAGTTACAATGGATACAATCTCATGGAATCTTCATATGTCGGTCTTCTGTATTTATTTTTTCAATCAGAGTTTTGTTAACCTTGATCTGAGATTCAATATATCTTGTTTCCCTCCATGGAACTTGCAGTTGTTGAGTTTCTTATCTGAGATTCCATCTGTGCGTCTTATAGTGGTATGTAACCCTGAAACCTAATCATGGAATGCTTGTGAAAGTTAATAATGCAATGTCCATTTTATTTATTTGTTTTCTTTCTTGTGTCTTGCATAGGTTGTTGGCGGAACAGACAACCATTTGCCTTCACTCCCATCTATATCTGGGGTAAAGCTAATATCCTATCTAAAATTAATCAGCCAGGTAAACAGTTTTTCATTGTCCCCGAGTGTGCTTATATTTTTCAACTTTAGTTGTTTCCTCGTTTTGGGTCTAACTGCTAATGGTTTAATTTTGTACATAGTTGTCTCGTAACCTCAAAGATAATTTACTTTTAGGGCCGCAGTAATCTGCAACCATTTTGCCCTCCTAAGCCTGAAGATATTGCAACCATATGCTACACAAGTGGAACTACTGGAACACCAAAGGTATCATTCTTGATGAATTCAGCTCTTTTTTTCTGCAGCTAAAACACACTTTATTATTGATTGGGCCACCTATTTGTGTTTCTCTTTTCTTTACCATTGACTATATACTGTGCCTTAATCTTCTTATCCCCTCCAAATGCAAAGGGAGTTGTATTGACACATGGAAACTTTATTGCAAGTGCCGCTGGATTCAGTCATGCGATCAAATTCTATCCCTCTGATGTGTGAGTTACATATATAAGTATTAGCTAATACATTTAATTTCTTTCATTTGTGAAGTTTTTGAATATTTCTTTCATTTGTGAGTTACATATATAAGATGTGAAGTTGTTGAATATTTTTTAACCACATTTCATTTTCCAACAGTTACATATCCTATCTTCCTTTGGCACACATCTTCGAAAGAACTAACCAAATAATCTCGGTGTACTTTGGTGTCGCTATAGGTTTCTACCAGGGGGTATATGACTCTTCTCATATCCTATCTAAATTCCGAATGCGGAAAGAAAAGAAAAAAGAAAAATAACCAGGCTCAATTATCTAATTAGTTACTTCTTCACTGCCTTATTGGTATTGCATATCAGGAACTTAACTCCTTGTTTCCTAATAATAATCTTCCCTACCAATTCGAACCCTTAACTAGTTGAGTTTAAGTGAGACAGTGATACGAATATTCATCAGTATCATTGACCACCAAAGTACGCAGTAAAATAATTGGACATGAACCAAAAGCCATCTCTAGGTTCATATAGTTGTTCATTGATATTAAATGAGAAATTTTTCCTTGATGCAGAACTGGGTTTGTGACTTCTTTATATAAAATCTTCATATATGATCTGCTTTTGGTTGCAGGACAATTTGAAACTGATGGATGACATGGCTGCATTAAAACCTACAATTTTTTGCAGTGTTCCTCGGTTGTACAATCGAATATATGCTGGGTAATTTTTTCTGAGTGCTGCTTAAAACATTTTAGTGTTACGCCCTCTCTATGTCTTTGTCGAATTCAAGACTGTTGCAGGATATCAAATGCTGTAAAAAGTTCTGGGGTTCTACGGGAGAAACTATTCAGAGCTGCCTACAATTCCAAGAAGCAAGCCATAATGAGTGGTAACTATGCTAATACTGAGACAAATTTCATAATTTGGCATCAATTTTCTCTTCATTCCATTGTCATACATCATCTTCTCGTCAAGAATATTGCAGAACACAATAAGAGGGGGGGAAGGGGGAGGTTTGTGGGGTGGGGAAGAGCAGATTTACGTCCAAAATTTTATTCAGTCTTTCCAGGCATGTAACATTGTAAATAGAGCTGATGTATGATTTCATATTTTGCTGGTTGTTCGCATGTTGTCAGGTAGGAATTCTTCTCCAATATGGGATAGGTTGGTATTCAACAAAATAAGGGAAAAGCTTGGAGGACGAGTCCGTTTTATGGGTTCAGGCGCATCTCCATTATCCCCTGATGTCATGGACTTTTTGAGGGTGTAAGTTGACTACCTTGCAGGATGAGAGTCGTGCGACTTCCCTTTTTTCCCTTTTAGATTCAATTTTTATGTTTGTTGCATTTGTGTTACCACAACAAATTGCAGATGCTTTGGCTGTGAAGTGATTGAAGGGTATGGTATGACCGAGACTTCTTGTGTTATAAGCATAATGGACGAGGGTGACACCTTATCTGGTCATGTTGGTTCCCCTAGTGCTGCCTGTGGTGTGTTCTTAACTCATTGCATGTGAATATGAAATCATTGAAGTGGAGTAATTTGGTTAACATCTTCTAAAAACTTGCATTGGATTATCTAGAAATTTGGAGGGTTCTTAATTCATTGCATGTGAATATGAAATCGTTGAATACCATATTTTCGTGTAACTGTGTGTTTTGGGGTAAGTCCCTGAGTTTGATTAAGATAATTTAATCAAGTATTGATCAATGATAGATTAAGCTTGAATATGATTAAAACTGAAAACAGAACAAAAACAGAGAAAAAGGAAGTAAAGTAGTATTATTTTAGGGGTTACGGATCCTAACTAAGCTAAGGCTTCCTTACCCTATACTCTAAACCCTTTTAGGGAATAAGGATGTGAATTACATGTATCAAATCAGGAATACCAGCCACTGTTAAATGCAGAAATTTTCTAACCAAGTAACATGTTATTCCTTAGCAACTAACCCCCAAACCAGGTGGTTTCCGGTTTATGTTTGCTGGTTTTGGGTGAAACCGCTGAGGTGGCAGCTTCTAGTTTGCTCTCTAAGGCAGTTTACCAAGCTTTAAACTGATTCTTATCACTTCCATATTATTTAATCATTATTTTTCACTAAAACTATGGCTGGAACCAGATTCTAAGAGATAAGGAAAAATTGTTTTTGCCACTTGGTAGTCTTGTCTTCTACTAATTTCTTAATTTCCAAGCTTTAGCTCTTATAAATAGGAGCCGTCCTTTCACACAATGGAGTCCGGTACAACAAGTCCTTCATACATAAATACTCATATACAATCTCTCTCTCTCTCTCTTCCACTCATCTGCTCACGTTTCTAGTCACTGCAGTGACTGAAACTTTCAGTTTTCTTGCATTTTAGTCCACCCGATAGACATAAAACATTCCCTAACCTCCTATATATCATTTTAGATCATGTTCCTAGCTTAAGATCACTAATTCAACTTCATTCTTATATCAGGAAGTGATCTTTAGTGACTTTGCATATATAATCAGCTACTGATTATACATAAACCGTGGTTGATCTTTGCTCTTTTATCCTATATCTCAACTTCTAGTCCTTGTTTCTCATTCATACTTTATCTTATGGTCATCATTTAAGTGTTGTATCCTATTTTATAAGGATTTGTACTAGTTCTTGCATGATAAACACTAGCTTATATATATGTAAAAGTGGCTGATCATTCATCTCCACTTTTCTGCATCACAAAGAATATGAAGTGAATACCTTTAATTTGATCATCAAATGTTCCTGCTTCATGTTTTATATACCTATGCTCATATACTTGCATGATCAAGGCTTAGTCAGCATGTAACCGAGCTACATTTCTAACAATAAATCAACATTTATTTATTCTTTTACACACACACACTAGCATCTCATTCAAGAAACTCTATAAAGAGTGAGCTATTCAAGACCCCAACCTCATAGTAGTTTTTGCACCAAGACAGCATCTTCTGTTTCCTAGTATTTCGTATCTTATATTCAGTATAAGCTTATTTCAGTTGACTGGTCCATCATATGTTTCAATCTTTTATTTTTGATATCTATATTTCAGCAATTATACTTTCAGCTATATTTAAATTTCAGTCCCTTTATTTTTTACTATTTAAGTTCCAATACTTTTAATCCTAGTTATTTATACTCTAGTATCTTAGAATCCAGTTGACTGTTCATCTTTTTTATTGTTATATATATTTTCTTACCTAACTAATTTAATTAATAGTGTATATATATATATATATCTACATATACTTATGTGTCTAATTTTTATGCTCAATTATGCTGTCTTAATTTTTGAGTGACAAACAAGTAATCACATATTTCAGAAATCAAAAATTACCATGAACACAGTGTACTAATTTGGTTTCGTCTTCTAAAAACTGGCATTGGATTATCTAGAAATTTGGAGGGAAAAAAAAGGCACTGTAAGACCGAGAACACATGCAAAAAGCTGCATGTGCAAGCACAATACTTAGAACGAATATTATGCCAGCAGGTAGTAGGTAACCATGCATTTAATTGTCATATGTAGGATTCTTCACTCTGTGTATGCTTTCCTTGCTTTGAATATGCTGGTTAAACCTTTTTCTTTTCTATATTTTTGTTCAGAAATAAAACTTGTGGATGTTCCAGAAATGAATTACACCTCAGAGGATCAGCCTCATCCTCGTGGCGAAATTTGTGTCAGAGGTCCCATCGTTTTCCAAGGCTATTACAAAGATGAAGTTCAAATGTACCCAACTAAATTGTGGTGTTAATGCTGGGATCTCACATAATTTTGTAATATTCAATTTTACCTGACACTACATTTAATTGAACAGGAGAGAAGTAATTGATGGTGATGGCTGGCTGCATACCGGAGACATTGGATTGTGGTTAGCAGGAGGCCGGCTTAAGATTATTGACAGGTGCTATGTACAAAGCTTTTGTTCTTTTACTTCATGTAAATTGATTAGACACTGCCTGATTTGTTTGGAAAACAATTCTGGATTGTAAATCTGAATTTTCTCGTCTGTTATTTGCTTTCTACCCAACCAAGGATTCTGTTGGTCTGAAAACTACCAACCACATTAATTGGACTTGAGCATTCAGACCTCCTCTGAACTAACTTATTAAACTTTGGACAGGAAAAAGAATATATTTAAGCTGGCACAGGGAGAATACATAGCACCAGAAAAAGTTGAGAATGTCTACGCCAAATGCAAATTTGTTTCTCAGTGTTTTATATATGGTAAGGGGAATTGGTGTTGGGAATAAAACGTTCCAGTTATCCGTTTTCTGTGACTTACTATAAATCTTCTCTTTAGGTGATAGCTTGAACTCTTGCCTAGTAGCTGTAGTTGCAGTCGATCCTGATGTGTTGAAAGAGTGGGCTGCAACTGAAGGCATCCAGGTAGTTCCTTTGACCTCTTGAAAAATTTAAGTCTTTGATGCTTTGTAACCTTAGTCTCATATTCTTTTGAACATTTCTCTCTTTCGAGTGCCATTTGGGAACCTAAGTTGGCAGTATTCTATTCCCTACTAGACAGACGGAGTATTGGGTTACTCGGAATTGTGAGTCCAAATTTTAGGGATTCTTTGTAGCTTGTTTTTGGCTTAAAGTAGCATGTGCCATGATGAAGTGGGTTGGCTCAAGTGGTAAGAGCACCCACTGTCTAGGATCTCAGTCTTAGGTTCGAGTCATATTGAGGGTAGCCGTAAAAACCTATTATCCCTAATAGGGTGGGGTGGGAATTAGGTAGTATATTAGGTATTTTCCTTTAATTTGTAATAAGTAGAGATCATTAGTTAAGCTTCACTTTTTAAAAAGAAAAAAAAAGTAGCATGTGCCATGTCGAATTTTTAAGGCTCAGCTTTGTCCCCTCCTAAGTTATGGGAGACCCAGTAACGTCAAATTTCTGAAAACAAAGAGAAAATAAATATAGAAATCCTGGAATATTTCATGGATTGTGAGTACTAACATCCAAATCAAGGAAGTTTTTGAGTACAGTTGCATCTGTGCAGTATGAAGATCTAGGACAACTATGCAACGATCCAAGAGCAAGGTCAGCTGTTCTGGCAGAAATGGATGCTGTTGGCAGGGAAGCTCAGGTAATCTGTCTTCTGAGTTACTGTGTAAACCTTCAGGGTGCAGCAATGGGATATAAAGTTATGATGTTTTATTTTCATCACAGTTGAGAGGATTTGAATATGCCAAAGCTGTAACTTTGGTTCCTGAACAACTTAGTGTGGAAAATGGTCTCCTCACACCCACATTTAAGGTAAGTTGCTATTCTCTTCTCCCCTTAATTAGCTTCTCACAGCCTCATTTAAGGCAGTGTTTGGATGTCGAGAAATAGGGAGGAATAACTTGTCTGAAAAAGGACCGTATATGGAATTACTCATTCTTTTCAGCTAATAGCTCCAAATTAATGTACTGACTTGAATTACTTTCCAGATTAAAAGGCCTCAAGCTAAAGCACACTTTGCCAAAGCCATTTCAGACATGTATTCTGAGCTTTCTAGATCTGATCCAACACTGCAAAATGTGCGATGAGCTCAATCTTACAAGCAGAACTGAGAAAATATAGTCGTCGTTTTCAGTTCACACAAATTGCAGTGGTTTCCCATGAGCAACCAAACTGCACGAAGCTCATTGTTGTACTTTACATGCTCTTTGGAGAGCTTGTCTCATTGAAGCACGAGGCTTTGTTTCTTGCCTTGTGTACAACATTACTTCATATAGATTATGATTTTTAAGTGAAATAATGTTTTCAATAATATATTATCATAGGTTGGAAACATTCGAGATGAGTTAACACGTTTAATGTCGTTTAGTAGGTGACACGACATGCTGCATGTTGTACAAAACTAGACGCGGTATGTATAAAATGTTGCCAAATGCGACAAAACGTTTGTTTGCCGCAACAAAAAATGGGGAGTGATCCAATTTCAACTTTTAAAGTTTGCTTACACAACACGAGCAATATTTGTTAAGATATTAAATTTCAGGTTTAATTACACTAATAACTAATAAACTATAGCCATTATACCAAAGCCCCAACTCGTAACTTAGGACGCAATCTCGATTTTTTGCTTTTGCCACATCACTGGACCTTATATCCAAAACTCGTCCACGCCTCAGATTTCTGTAACCGTTTAAGAATGCTGTAACTATGTTTTATTTTTGTAGTAGTTTTCAATGTCGTCTACAAGAAGCATTTTGTTAAGGTATACGGTACAACTCCCGAGGGATAACAAAAATTACCAGTAAAATTATGAACACCTTAAGGTGCCACCAAAATCATACGAGGCGCCACTTTAGCCTTCTAAGTAGGATCCCATCCATTAAATATAATCTCATGGTAATAGAGCAACGACTCTATGAGCAACTTAACAAACAAAACGAGTATAATGAGATATTTATTTTCCTCTAGAAGAGTGATACCTATTATTAAATTAAGAGATTTTTTTTCGTGAAAAGAACAAAAATGCTAATTAACACAGGTGTAAAATTCTCCCGTGGTTTTTCTGTGGGCCCACATCAAATGTCTTTTTTTTAAAAAATAAATTAAAATTGAGTATTTATAAGAAATGAACTTTTTTTAAAGATAAATTTTAAAATTGACTATTTTTTTTACACCTATTTAATAAATGAACGTTTTATAATTTATTTTGATAAATAACCATTTTTTAGTTTATATATTTTTTTATAAAGTAGATCAATTTTCGAAAAAAAAATCAACTTTTTAAAATATAATCAATTTTTAAAAATAAATCAATATATTTTGATATACTAAATAAAGTAAATCAACTTTTCAAATATTAATCAATATATTTTGATATACTAAATATGAAAAATGCTATTTTCGAAATTCGGTCATGTTTTAACAGTATTTGAAAGAGGACCATTACACAAATTATGATAGAAAGTTCGGCCATCGGCTTAAAGGCCCATTAAAATACTAGAATCGTGGATTAGCCTTTACACCTATGTGGCCCGTGATAGACTCAGGCTCGAGCTAATAGCTCTACTCTTAGGCCACATTTGGTTCACTCGAACGGGCCTTGGAATGGAAAACTCGAATGGGCCTTGGAATGGAAAGACTATTCTAGTATAAGACCTATTCTAGTATTTAGTTTGAAATTTAGGATAAAGAATTCTAATTCCTTTGTAATCACAATTCCAGAATTACACCAAATTTCCTAATGAATCAAGTTTCCATTCTTTATTGATGTCTAAAAAATTGAAATTACTTTTGTTTTCCTCTAAAATTTTGCCTCTCTCTCACTCACCATCAGTTCACTTTTTATTATATATATATATATATATAGAGGTGTTAATAATACGTACCCAACTTATTTCAAAAAGGGTCAAATAGGTACGTGGCCATTTTGTAGCCCAAAACTTAGTAGATGTCCAAGCTTAATTCTTTATAGCAAAATGTCCAATTGGATTATCCGTTAAGAAATTAACCGAAAAAGCTCCTACACTGCTCAGAAAATCATTTCCCTGGCATCTGATATTTTCTCACTCACTTTCTCACTCCAAAATTTTCTCGTCCCTTTCTTTCCATATTTTCTCGCTTCATTATCACATGAAAATCTCTCACCGATTTTCCTTCTCCACGAATATTTTCTCCATAAAAGTCGCTTTCAAGATGGTATATCCAGAAAATCGTGAAGAATACATAAAAAAAAAAAAAAAAAAAAAAAAAAAAAAACCCAAAAATTTTCATTCTTTTTGTATCAGATTTAAGTTCAGTTCAAATTAAAAGTTAGGGTTCAACTTTGAAAAGGTATGTATGTTCTGCTCTCTTAATATATAGATATATACACACATATAATATAATATATAGATGTACATTCATGTTGGAGTTTAGTAGATAGCTTACATAATTTGCTTAATTTTCTTGTAACTTGCTTAAGTCTAATCTCTATCCCAGAAATTTTGGATCATATAGATTCTACTAGATTTGGTTCAAATCTAGAAATTTATTGGAGTTTAGGTTCACTTATGCTATTTAGCTTTTGGGTTTCTGTTTTGGAAGAAAGCTTCTAAAGGAACAATGTAGACGACCTGTTTAATGGATTGCCTCTTAAAGTACTATTTTTTTTTTTTTTCTTTTGGTAATTTACTCTGTTCATTCTTTGATGTTAAAATGGTCTGTTATGTTCATTCTTTCTTCTTTTGGTAATTTAGTGATGATTATTGCTGATTAAGATTTTGCTCGGTATATAAACTTGGTGCTGATCAAATCAATAGTTTATTCTCCAAGTTATCATGAATGTAAGCAACTATACAGCCAAAATTGTGTACTGCCTTCTCTTATATATATATATATATATATATATATATTGTTGCTTTTTAAACCATAATTATCATTATTACTATTTGACTCTATTTGAGTATGGACAATTGTACTGTTGGGGCATAAACTAAGAAGGTTAAACTTAGAAAGGACAATGTTGATTGTTGCCAAGGGTATATATGAATTGGTTTTTGTTTATGGAAGATATGTGAAAACTCTCTATCGTTTGATGTATATTAGTCCTAATGGTGGAACATTTTGGACTCTACTTTCGAAAACTCCACTCCACTCAATACTCGCACTCAATATTGTCTAAGATATGTAATGATAAAAGTTCTGTCATGTGGACTTCATTGTGTTCTTGGAATGCTCACTAGAATGGATACCACATTCTTGTTTAAAGAAATGTAATAAATCAATTTTGATGAAAGCAGGTTATTTATCCATCCAATTATATGAGTCTAAGCTTGGAGTGAGAATGTGAATCATGATTAGTATTGCATTTGGGCTATATATATTTAACTGTTAATACATTTTGTTTTCCTAGGTAGATAAATTTACAGTAGGTCGATAAATTTACAATTATAGTAGATATCATTATGTATGTGGAAGATAATTTTCATATTACGTTAGATAATATTCTATATGCTTGGTAAAAATACTAACATCATTCATAAATTTGTAGTTGTTGTGTATAATTAGTTCATTATTTAGTACTTATGAACAACCATTAGTATTTTATATGTATATAGGTATATATATATTATGTATATGGTAGATAATTTTAATATGGTATTAAAATTTTAAGTTGTGTTAATGTGGTTTTGTTTTAAAAGATAAAATTATGATCATAGTATATTTATATTGACACATGGTAGATAAAATTTTATACATGGTAGATAGTCTTAACATTATAAAGGAAATATTTTTTAGTTGTGTTAATTTGCTGTTTTTCTTTGTAGATAAAAATATGCTTGTGGTAGATATAAATTGGTATATGATTGATAAAAATTATGTATATGGTAGATAATTTTAATATTTCAATTATGTCAATAATACATAATTTTAATATTATGGTAGATTTTTTAAGTTACATTGATGTCCTATTTTTTGGGCAGATAAACTTATGGTTGTGGTAGATAAATTATGTATATGGTAAATAGTTTTTATACTATGATAGATAAAATTTTGTATATGATAAATAATTTTATTATAAATTCTAATATAACTAAAACAACTTTATTCTGCTTTTGCAGGAGAAATATTCAGACATAGAACTACCATAAAAAAAATACAAAAGGAAAGCATATAAAGCTACATCAAAAAATAACAAACAAAAATACTCTGCTCTGCTTGCTTTTCTCTTATCTCACACTGATTGTACCTTTTAAATTATCAAATATTAGTACATGTAATATTTATGAATCTTTAGTATTTTTGTATGACTAATAACAACTTAAGTTCAACTCGTATTGTGAATTAAGTATGAAAATATTTGTTTTAGATAGAATCATATCTACTATATACAATTTTTTGCCACATGATTGAAGATTTATTGAGTTCTTATGCTCTTATGCTAATATCAGTTTTCAATTGAATTCTTATTTTTCTAAATAGATTTGTTACTGTTTTGGTATGTAACATCATATATCATGCATAAAAACATATGAATCATGGACTAACTGGTGCTAATACAGTTTGAAAGCATGAGATTCTTGTTTAACTTAGAGATTTGGCATGTAATACGACAGGTAGATATATTTTTCTTCAGAGTTCATAAGAATAAATGGTAGATATGCTTTTCTTCGTGATTCATAAAATTTTGAAGTTGGTGTATATGTCCATATACTATTATTGTATATATAAAATTATATATAACATGACAGCTTTTCATCTACTAGCAAAAAAGATCAATTTAAAAGAACTAATCAAAACAAAAATCAAAAGTTTCATCAATAATCCCACTATAGGCAATCAACTTGACTTCAAACTCATTGAACAATTCCGCTGTAAGCAAGCTCCAAAGCTGAGTTCTTGAAAAAATGAAACGTAATTGTAGTAACTCAAGTTGAATCCATCAACTACAACATAAACATGAGAATCAACTACAACATAAACATGACAATAAGGAATCGAAATCCTATTTCCTATAATCACAACCACGTTCTAACAAATGAAGAGTGAACTCTAAATTGGTGTCACGAACTTAATATGTATATAGAAACCAATCGTATGAACCTGATTTGTACCAAAAAATAAGGAAAAAAAAATCAAAAGATGTTAATACATCTACTAAAATCAATTGACAAAAGATAAAATTAAATCTAGTATATATTATTATGTACCACGTTAAAATTTTATATACCAAGACAAAAATTCTATATACCAAATCCTGAAAAACAGCAAACAAGATATATATACATATGAATCATATTTTGAACCACATCGTATACCATATAATCACAAAAATCTTATTTACCACAATCTAAAATATATGAACTAAACAACAAAATTCTTAATATGTTCATCAAAAATCAATAAACTAAAATGATAAAATATCTAAAATCTTAAATCCAAATCTAGTAACACCAAGACAAAACTTCTATATACAAGGACAAAAATTACATACACTAAGACAAAACAATAATGTACCAAAAATATGGGGGGAAAAAAACAACCTCCTTCAAATCAAAACATACTACAAGCCAAATCAATAAGAATCTAAGGATCTAAATGATTTTTCATCTTTTTCACAACACATAATTTGTAGGAATTGGATTTCACAACACATAATTTGGTAGGAATTGGATTTATGCAAGTCTTTTTCTTATATATATTGTGGCCGTATTACTTGCATCGGCCACAAATTAAAAATAAGGAATATCATTAAAATCCCACTTCCCACAGCTGCAACTATGCTTCAACAAACGAATAATAAATTTTGAATTAGTGTCACGAACTTGATATATATAGAAGCCAACTATATGAACTTGATTAATACCAAAAATAACAAAAATCCCAGTAGATATTACTACATCTACTAAAATTAATTGATAAAAAATATTACTAAATCCAGTATATATTGTTATATACCGTGTTAATGATTTTATATACCAAGACAAAAATTTTATATTCCAAATCTTGAAAAACAACAAACAATGTATATATGCACATAGTTGTTTGTAGTAGATAAAATAATGTATATAGTAAATGATATTAAAACTAAAGTAGATAAACTTTAGTTTAATCTACTGTATAATGTATATAGTTGTATAATTGTAGCACACTATAAATTTTAATCCGTTGTACATAAGATTGTAAACTAGGAATATACGGTACTAATATTTCTATATACCAGCATACAAATCATATATGGCATATCTACGAATCTATGAACCAAATTGGAAAAAATTTCGAAACATGAAAAAAAACTCAAAAAATATAAAAATAAACTAATCATCACTAATCACAAACTAAAATAATATTACACAGAAAATTAGGTATAATAGTAACACACATTACCAATAATCAAAAAA
>JXTB01000018.1:311564-358469 GCA_002914805.1 Parasponia andersonii
CTCGTAACATATCAAAACTCAGTTAAAAACCATTTCAAACAGTACCCATAACATTTGAACATATAAATTACATACCCATTTCGCAGATTTCCGTCATCCGTCTTATCGCCAAGTCTTTTTTATGTTTTTTTTATCATTTTCTTCTTTTCTGCTCTTAGAATTTCAGCTCTTTAGACAGTGTGATAACTTCAAGCATGAGATTACAAAAAAGATTGTGAGGATATAGAGGGAGGAATAAGGAGCTACAGCTGAATTAAAAAAGAGAAAAGCGACATATACATTGTAAACCAATTATTAAAGGCAGAAATGACATTGAGTGTATGCATATTTTTCAGAATTTTATTCGTACGTGCCAAAATAGGCCTCTTGCATATTTAACTTAATTTCTCAAAAAAAAAAAAAAAAAAAAAAAAAAGCTTCAAAGGGTCAAGCTCATTGGTCCACTTTACTCTTTTATGTGCCTAGCGATCTGAGAGTTTAGCTATAGATCTTCATCTTCTAGCTACTATAGTTCAAACGTGAAAAACTCCTTAAAGCTCCGAACTTTCATCAATGGCGATTATTACAGAAGAAGAAGAAGATCACCACGAACCAAAACAATCACAGAAGAAAACTGTCGAAACCCAAAAACCCAGTTCGTCTTCAACCTCGAGCGGCAAAACCCGGAAGTCAGAAGCTGCAAATCCATTTGCTTTCTGGTTTTACTTTACTGTTATAGTTTCGCTCATCACACTGGTGTTCATTTCTTTCAATTCTATTTCTCCACAAGATCCCAAATCGTGGTTCCTTAGCTTGCCCACCAGTCTTCGACAGCACTACTCAACGGGTCGGAATATAAAGGTCCAGACTCACTCCAACCAGTCGCCGATCGAAGTTTTCACCTTCGAGCAGGGTCCCGTGGCTTCCGAGAACGTTGTTCTGATTCATGGGTTGGGTCTCAGCTCGTACTCTTTTCGTGAAACGATTCGATCCTTAGGTGCCAAGGGAGTTCATGCTGTTGTGATTGATTTACCTGGGAATGGGTTCTCGGATAAATCTGTGACCGAGGTTGGAGCGGGACCAAGTGGGGTTTTAGGGAGGTTTTGGGATGTGTACGGTGAAATTCAAGAAAATGGTCTGTTTTCGGCTTTTGATGAGATAGTTGCAACTGGGCAGATTCCTTATAAGGAAATCGAAGCTCGGATGAGTTCGAAGCGAAAGGTTGTGAAGCCGATTGAGTTGGACCCAGAAGAGATTGGTAAAGTGTTGGGACAAGTAATTGAGACATTGGGTTTAGCTCCTGTTCATTTGGTTTTACATGATTCAGCTTTAGGAATGAGTGCAAATTGGATTTTGGAGAACTCAAAGACAGTGAGAAGTGTCACGCTTATTGATACCGATCCAAGATCGAAATCGGCTTTGCCTCTGTGGATTTTGGAAATGCCAGTGATTAGGGAGCTTGTGTTGGGGTTTTCGTATGGATATTCGTTGTTGATTAAGTCCTGTTGTTCGAAAGGGATCTCCGCCATTGATTTGAATGCTCATAGAGTTCTCTTGAAGAGTAAGGATGCCAGGAGAGCAGTTGTTGGAATGGGAAAGAAGTTGAATTACAGCTTTGATATTTCGGAATGGAGTGGTTCGGATGAGTTGAAAGGTGTGCCATTGCAAGTGCTTTGGTCTAATAGTTGGTCCAAAGAATGGACGGAAGAGGGCAGACGAGTTGCAGATATACTTCCACAGGCAACTTTTGTTACGCATTCAGGTGGACGGTGGCCTCAGGTAAGATATCAATTTCACCATGAGTATTACACTTTTTCCTTCTATGTGATGTGACAATAAGTCTCAATGTTTATTGTGCCTTTGAACGTTTCTTGGTTCTTAGAAGAACTGTTATGAATTAGCAGAATGATCTGAAATAAGTTATGCTACATTATCAAGTTGTCTTTGGGTTCCTCTCAAAAATGATTGTTTTGCTTTAAATCGGTTTTAAGCCGAGTGTATCATGGCCTCAGCAGATTGGATCTGTAAATGGTTACATTTAAGTTATGTAATATAGGAGTTGTTAGGTAAAGGAGATAAACCTTTTATGCCATTTATTGAAAGTAGGCAAAATATTAAGAAAACACTTTGCCAGTGTGAATTGATCTGTAGCAGAAACTAGACATGCCTTACGCATTTGCCATTGCTTGAAGACAACCTATGTTGCTTCTCATTAAAATTTGACACTGTACTTTATTTGCGCATGTTTTGGCCTAAAACTTATTAGTAAAAGCGTGTGTCCCACTTAGTGAGAATCATGATTTTAACGCGAAGAAAAGCAGCATAAGATGGCTGTTGCTATTCAGTGGCATTTTGAATTTTTGTTTTCAAAACGTTTGTTTGATGGAGAATTGGAGATAGATTTGATCCTGATTTCTATTAGGTCTTTTGCTTCTCCATATTTAGCTGAGTTCTTGATTGGTTTTTATATGAATGAGTCAATGGCCTATATTCGGCACACCTACTGTTAATACCCTTATGTGCTGCTCTTGGCTTGCCACGTTTTCGAACCTACTGTCTATAAGTGCAAATATGATCCAATTCTAAAGAGAAAGTTACCTCATCCATCCCAATCCAAGGTTGAAAAAAATCATAAATTTATTCCCTTTTCTTGTCTACGAATGAACTTCTTACATTTCATGATAGTATGCCATTCTGAATGTTGAAGTTCCAATTGAGTTCTTTTTCACTTGTTTAACTTGCGACTGTAGGAAGATGCTGCTGATCAGGTAGTCCAAAGCATTATCCAGTTTGTGTCGTCATTACCCCCAACTGTCAGAAAAATAGAGGAGGAGCCCATCCCAGAGCATATTCAGAAAATGCTTGATGAAGCCAAAAACAATGGTGGTGATCATCACCATCATCATCATGGTCATGGTGGGCATGATCACCACCATGGTAGTCATGGTCACGTTCATGAAGCTGGCTATGTGGATGCGTATGGCCTTGGTCATGGTCATGGTGCTCATGGATGGTAAACTTTGATTTTCACTAGATGTTTAATTTCTAACTAGGCTGGTTGTTACTAAGTATGAGATGTTGCCTGATTGAAGAAACTTGTAACGAGAAAGTTTGTGCTCTAGAACCTTTGGAGCTCCATTGTTGTATTTTTCTATCACTAAGGAGCATTGCAGCTGATTTATACCATGAAATTTAATTTTTTATGATTATCTCTTCCTATGTTTTGATCCATTTGTGTCGGAGTTTTATCAGTTTTCAGCTGTATTTGCTATGTTCTTATCCTCCACCTATGTAGTTCATGCAAAGCCACATTTAAAAAACTCGAGGACTTTTTGGAATATACACATAAACTTCGTATCTATATTGTATGCATTGAGTCATAGAAAGAGACAAACAGAAGGTTGTTGCTAACAATTTGATTGGCCGTACTACAATCCACGTCATGGCAATATGCCAATCACTCATCAACTTCACACGTCAACTCAAGCAAATTATTACCTATTGATGATATTAGCAATTTTCTTCCAAGCTTTCTACGGCAATTTTTTTGTTGGCTAGATTACAATTTTCTGAGTTCAATAAATTTAGGTAAAATTACAGTCCTAATTTATATCAAAATTACAGTGACTCCTTTATGATACATAGGTATTTAAGTTAATGGTTAAAGCTCCAAAAAGTTTTGGACACCTCCTCTACTAGTCAAAATTAATTAAAAAGAATTTCTAAATTCACCACTATTTAAGCTATGCACATTCAATTTCTTTGTGCATCATTAAATCAGTTTTAAATAATTATCTTTTTGCTTTGTACATTTCTTATATTCCAAAAATATCCAATTTTGTGTATTCACTCTTTTTATTTTTAATGTCTAATTTTCAAATTAAAAATAATAAAAAATTATAAAAATATTAATGACTTACATTCTTTTAGAGAGCTAGTAATTAAAGAAACAAAGGAAAAGAATTCTATTTGCAGATACACTTTATATTTAATCAAAGATGAGATTTGCTAAACCAAAGAAAGCAAACTACCAAAATTTTGTAAATATCATAAACGTACTATGCCATAAAGCACAAACTACTGCAATTTTTTTTTATTCCCTTCTACCATCTTTCACGGGAAAATAAGTAATTATGATATAATAATAGACAAAGAAACTATAAATTATTATCAAAATATATAGGATTCTTGATTTTTTTTGGTTCGACGATGGGTATCTGTGTATGTTTTTTTTTTTAATACTCTTTAATTATACATGTAAATATATTCTTATCAAAACAAAAATAAGAGGATTGCTTCATTTATTTCCCCTTTCACGATGTGTTTCTTTCTTTTTTGTTTTGAAAGAGGGTCTCTTTAATTCTCTCTCTTTCTCTCTCTCTCTCTCTCTATATATATATATATATAGATTGTATTACATATATATAAATTTATGTTTATACGTAATATTTTTTTCGAATCTTAATCTTCATATTGCTTCCCTGTTATTATTATCTTTTTTGGGTAATTTTGAAAATTGAAAAAGTAATTGGAATAAAGTAATTTCAGGGTTTTTTTCTGTATCACTATGCATATTTAAAACAATAAAAGATACACTAAACATTTAACTATCATCTTGTTCTTTTAGTAATTATAATTATGAATAAATTTATAATTAAAATTATGAATATACATAGTTCAGATATTGATAATATTAGTAGTTTCCTTAATTTAAATTTCACAATTGATCTTTCAATTTCCACTTAACTGTTAACACCGTATAATTAAAAACAATAGTATTTATTCAAATTAATAAAATAACATTGTTAAATATTAAAATTTTGTTTAGTGAAATTTTATTAATTTTTTAGTTTCAAGTGCTTGTCACGTTTCAACTTTTAATGTAATCTCTCCAAAAATCTATAAGATTGTACCCTTTTGCAGCAACATTCAACCTTAATTTTTTTATTTATTTTAGCGAAAAATAGAAATAACAAATAAAAAAGAATCTGATTACACTAAGCCGTCCTAACTCCTAAGTTTGTGTGACATATATTCATTGACAACCAAGTGCAACAGTCAAAACCGACACTTAAGCCGCCCAAAAGAAATACAAAATTACGAAAAACAGAAAAAAAAAAAAAAGAAAATTTCAGTTGCACCCCTCACAAGTCACAGCTTCTATTATTTAAGAGAAATTAGGTTAAATATGCATCATAATAGACATATTTTGATCTATATATTCTCGTCAATAAGATTTTGTAAAATATGCATATATCACCTGAAAAGTCATATCTATCCTCAGTAAATTATGTCTTTCTTCTCTTTAACTAAACCGAAATTTTTTCTCTTTTATGTCTCTATGATTCACTGTATCTCAATTTTTTTAAAAATTAATAGTCGTATGAGAAGCTAAATTTGTAAGATAATACGAGAAAAAATAACTGAAAGAAAGAAGAAAAAGAATTTGATAAGAAAACCTTGGAATTTGATAAGAAAACCTTGCTCTCATCTCTCATATCACCGTCAAATCTACTATTTCCCTCTCTTCTCTCTTCATTTTTCTCTAATTAGTTCTGGGTATAATTTAAACTAACATATTATCAAATTTTGAGATATTATAACATCATTTATGTGTTGAAAAATCATTTTGAGATTAATTTTTGCGAGTTTTAGCAAAAAATTGTGATAATTTTCAATGAAAATTGTATTCTTGGTAAAATTTCGATAAAAGTGGCATTTTTGATAATTTTTGATATAATTCTGATGAATTTTCGAAGTAATTTCGATGAAAATAGTATTTTCAATAATATTTTAATAAAGTGATATTTTTGATAATTTTTTATATAATTATTATGAAAATATTGTTGAAATTGCATCAAAAATTGTCAATGCTACTTTATAAAAATATAATCGAAAATGTATCGAAAATTTATTGAAATTACTTTAAAAATGATCAAAAATGCCATTTTTATTAAAATTTTACTGAGCATATAATTTTCATCGAAATATCGTCAAAATAACCATCGAAATCACTAAGAATTATGGTGATTTTTTTGTTAAAATTCTAAAAAATTAACCTCAAATTGATTTTTCAACACATTTATGACTTTATAACATCTCAAAATTTGATAATATGATTTTTTTGTTAAAATTCTAAAAAATTAACCTCAAATTGATTTTTCAACACATTTATGACCTTATAACATCTCAAAATTTGATAATATGTTATTTTAAACTGTATCTAGAACTAATTTGAGAAGAATAAAGAGAGAATAGAAGAAATAATGGGTTTGATAGTAATGTAAAATATGAGAGCGAGATTTTCTTATTAAATTTTTTTTTCTCATATTATTTTATAATTTTAACTCCTTAAATGTTTGGTAATTTAAAGAATTGAGATATAAAAAATTATAGAGACACAAAAAAAGAAAAAATTTCTACTTGGTTAAATATGAAAAATATATATAATTTATTAAAAATAAATATCATTTTTCATATGATATATGTATATTTTATAAAATTTTATTTAAAAAAAAAATATAATTTATATATTAGGCATATTTTACAAAATTTTATAGGAGAATATACGTATCAAAATATGCATTGCATATTTATCCTAATTTCTCTGTAAAATTGGCCACGGAAGCCAAACACCACCTTTCCCTCTCACTCCTAATCCCAAAAATGGGTTGCTGTTGCGACGAAGACGACGATGAAATCCTCAAGCACCTAAACCCCACCATTCCCACCCAATCCCAATCCCAAACCCTAACCCTAGACCCTTCTTCCTCCTCCGGCGATGTGATTTCTCCGATGAACTCTCACTTCTCGGCCTTGACGAGTCGCGATTTGCTCCGAGTCATCTTCCAGAAGCTACCAATTCTGGACCTGGCTCGCTCCAGCTGCGTCTGCCGACTCTGGAACTCGGTCGCCTCCGATAAGGAGATCCTCACCAGAGCTTTCAAAGCCCCCTGGAAACTGGCCCACGTCGTCGGAGAACCCCTCTCCGGGAGCTTCTGGAGGGACAACAATCTGGGTAAGTTCGCGATTTCTCATCGGATTGTTCGCGGCGACAGTGCAGCTAGTCTCGCCGTCAAGTACTCTGTTCAGGTAGCTTCTAACCCTGTTTGGTTCCCGAGAAAGTGTAGGAAAAGTGTAAAAAGGAAAAAAATTGAAATCTTGCCCCAAATCCTAATTGTCGTTTTTGCATTGTTTTCTGGATTTTGATTGTCGTTTAATTAGGTTATGGACATTAAGCGATTGAACAACATGATGAGTGAACATGGGATATACTCTAGGGAGAGATTGTTGATTCCTGTTAGCGATCCCAATATTCTGGTTGGGGGCACTTGCTATGTGGAGCTTGATGCTTATGCGAAAAGAGAAGTGGTGGTGTTGTACCTTGACGGTGCTGGACCGAGTCAAAGGACTCAATCCTTGTTGCGGAGGAGGAGCTCTGAGCAAGCCAAGAAAAGGGTTATTCATTATTTGAAGAGGAGCATGCAAGTTGATGATGGGACAGCCGAGTACTACTTTTCCATTTCGAATGGTGATCCTCGAGCTGCGTTTTCGGAGTTCTCGGAGGATCTTAGGTGGGAAAGGGAGGTGGGTTTGAGTTGAAACTTGAGTTTGAGTGAAGAAGGAGCCGAGGGAAAAGGGTAAGCCATTCAAACTCGGAATTGAAATTCTGCTTTGTTTGGTTTGAAGCATTCAAGTTTGAATTTGCCATACTGAAGATATCACATATGTGCGTATATATAATGGTTATTCCTTCATCCATCAATGATTGTTGTCTAATTTGATTCGGTCGAACTATTTGTATATTAAACAAGACTTTGAATTTGTAATCAACATATCTATTTAATAAGTTAAAGACAGTCTTTTGTCCAATTTGTGAGTGGAGAATGTTGATCTTTGGATTGGGAATTTATACTTGATAATATTCGACTATGGTTTCGCAGGACTGCAACAGATCAAACCAGTGAGCTTTTTACGATCTGCTTTCCTGGTTTCTTTTCAATACTAAGGACTGATATCTTATTCGAGCATAATGCTGATCTTTTACAGTCTGTTTTCCTTGTTTCTTTTCAAATGCTGGCTACTTCTATCTTACTCTAGCATAATTCTGAGCTCCAATTTTTTTTTTCCCTTCTTTTGAGGACTTCTATTATATCTGGCATGATGCTGAGCTTGTGTACAACCTGCTTTCCTTGTTTCTTTTCACATTATTAGGACTTTTTATCTTATTATAGCACAAGTCCTGAGCTTTTACAATTCTTCTTACCTTTTGTTTGTTTTCGATTGTGGGGTCTTTGTCTTATTCTAGCATAATTCCTGAGCTGTTACAATCTTCTTTCCTAAGGACTTTGTTATTCTTGCATAATTCTAAGATTCAAAAGGTAATATCTAACATAATTCCTGAGCTGTTACAATCCCTGGATTTGGTTCTGTTGTGCTACTTTTTTTTTTCGTCTCAATAACTTTAAGATACGACTACGTTAAATTTATGCAGACTCAACAGATTCTTTTCGTCTGATATGTTGTTAAAAAGCTTCCCCCCCAAAAAGAAATGAACATAAAGATAAATATGGTTGTAACATTTAACATACATTAACTAATTTAATAGGTAATATCTAACAAGGGTTTATTAAAGTGGAAAGTATTATTCTATTTTGAGCCTTTGACATCCATTAACAGAAAGTGTACAAGTATTATTCTTACCTGTATTTTTTTTTTTTTTTTCCAGATTTTTTGTGTTGTATACTTGTACCCTTTTTGTTACATAAAGTGAAATTTGCACACATATAAACTGGAGAGGGAAAAAAAAGCCTGTCCATTCCATGCGGTAAAGACACGTCATTTCTTGTTAGAAGATTGATGTGTTACACCATTTTACTAAATTATTTTGAGACAAATTTATAAATGGGACTCACTATATATATTAGTAGGATGTCATTATGAATACGTGTTCTCTTCTTGAAATTGAATATTTATTTGCTCAAAATGGTAATAAAGTGAATTAAAAATTATCACTCAAATGACAGAAGGAAAAATGAAAAGGGTTTGCAACAGCAACAACCTCGCATGAGAAAAAAAAGGGAGCACAGAGGTTTATATGGGGTTGCCTCATTCTTTATTAGTAACTTGATAAGCATAGATGCTCTCTTTTGTGTGCGCACGCAAGAAGGTACAAATCATTCTCTCCCGGGCTGGAAGAACAATGCTAATCGAATCGGTAGTACAGAGCATCCCAGCTTAACGTATGTCCACTTTTCGAATTCCTACTACCATTGTGATGATCTTGATAAATTGATTAGAAGATTCTGGTGGACTGGATCTTTGGAAAAAAACCGATATCTTGCGCTTATAGCTTGGGATAAGATTTGCCAACCCAAGCTTAGAGGTGGTCTGGGTATCCGAAGATTCAAAGACATTAATGAAGCCTTAATGGCCAAGCTGGGTTGGATGTTAGCCACCGATTCTAACTCTCTCTGGGCAGGAACCATTCGAGGGAAGTGTTGCAACAGAGGAAATTTTTGGAATGTGACCATACCAAAGTTGACTTCAGTGGTTGCAAAAAATATCTGGTTGACTAGAGAATTGATTCGCAGCAGAAGTTGTTTCTTAATTGGTGATGGCCTTTCCACCAACCTCTGGAATTCACCATGGGTACCGTGGTTATCTGACGAGGAGACAAGAGCTGCCTTCAATCCAATTAAGATGGATCATGGCTAGGAATGCGCTTCCCACGGGGGACCTCCTTGGGATGATCTTTGGTTCTAATAATCAATGCTACTCATGCCATTCAGCCAGTGACTCTCTCCTTCATATTTTTCTACAGTTTTCAATTACCAAAGCTATCTGGTTTGGTAGTCAATAGAACGTTAGGACTGAGAGGCTTGTGGGTCTCTACTAGTTTTGAGTTAGTAAGCTGGTTTTTCAACCCATGATTCTTAGGTCCTAATGCTTCAAACCAGAGAGAGGAGTTCATCTTCTTTGCGGCGGTGCTAAGCGATAGAATTTGAAAAGCACAAAACAATGCTTTCCATTCAGGAACTAGAGCAAAAACGGGGCCCCTTCTGTGCCAAATTAATGAGGCTGTAAGCGAATTTCTCCGAATCCCAGTGGCTCCTACCCAAGTTTCAGATTCGGGTGGAATCCTTCCATACCATGACAGAAGTGTGTTAATCTCAAGTTCCCACCATGTTCGGGTATAGGTTGATGCAGCTTTCAAAGCAACAATAGCGATGATGGCTCTGGTAGCTAGAGACAGCCGCAATAATATTCTCCTCCTTGCCGCTAAGCAGGTCTATGTCTCTTCTGCTTTAGAAGTTGAACTATTAGCTATCTGCTCATGCCTAGAAAAAGGATGGATGGATGCAATTCTATTTTCAGACTCTCAATAGCTGTCTATGGCACTGACACAACGCCTTGCTCCTCGATGGGAGGCTTTCTTTATCTGCTTACCGTTATTTTCTTTAGTTCACTCTTGTAATAACGACGTTTACTGGGTTCGTAGAAGATCTAATAGGTCAGCTCATGCTCTTGTTTCTTGGGCTTTCTGTTCAAGTCTTTCTGGATGTTTCTCCACCTGGGAGGTAGACCCCCGTGTGGCTGCCACTCTCTTCAATGACTAATAAATAACTCTTTTTTTAGAGAAAAAATAAAAAATAAAATCATGGACTAGCCAGTATGCTGCTTGTGTGCGCTCACGCGTCATACGGATAAATTAGGGCTGTGTTAGCCTTCTTTTGTTCTTTAATTTTTTTTTTGGGAAATTAGGGCTTGTACCATATTTTTAGGTAAAAAAAAATTGAAAAAGAGATAAAGACATGAGTAGGATTAACTTAGGCTAATATGATTTTTTTTTTTTTATATTTTTTTAAAAATAACAATTTTAGGAGTGTCAAGAACATCTTGACTTATAGTTAAGAACTTCTTGACTATAAAACATTCCCGAGTAATGATATTTTAATGGTCAAGAGGCTCTTGATCCATAGTCAAAAAGTCCTTGATACTCTTAAAAATATTATTTTTCAAAAAATACACAAAAGTCATTTTGGTCCAATTAGTCTTATTTATCTTATTTTCTCTTGAAAAATATGGTAGACTGTTTTTTTTAAGATCTAGTACGGTTTTTACTAGAAAAATGTCATTTTTTGAAAAAGTAATTAGAAAAATATCATTTTTGAAATAATAATCAGTAACCAGTTTTCAGAAATTGATAACTAATAACCAGAAATATTTATAATTGGTAACTAGTAACTGATAACTAATTTCATAAACTAGTAACCATTTTAAAAGTAACATTTTCTTAAATTATTTTAAAAAGTGATATTTTTTCTAATAAAAGCCGTATGGAAAAGAAAAAAAAAATCTAACCTTCGTATTTTTGTAAATCTTTTAGGTTTTTATAGGTAAAAGTATTCGAAACCCTTATTTTATCCTATCTCAAAGCCCAAAAAATAATTCTAGAATAGTTTTATAACTACAGAATTAAATGGGCCTTAATTGGTAATGTGTAACAGCCACTTAAAAAGGCCACTAACTTTTTATAACAGCAAAAAACATTTGGTTTTTATTTAGAAAATTACCAAAATATTTTTTCTTTTGGCTTTATGGAGAGGATTTCCCCATGGAACCTATGAAAGAAGAAGTCTTATTCACATTTCTACACCAAAAAAAAAAAAATTCTAATTTCTTTTCTCTCTAGTTTTTTCTGTGGCAGTTTGCTTAAATTAGTTAGATTTTAGAATATGTTTGTAGCTCTAGACATAAATGAGTCTTAATTGGTAATGTGTAATTATCCACTTTAAAAAGCTACTAACCTTCTTTAACAACAAAAAGAACATTTGGTTTTTATTTAGAAAACTTTCAAAATGGTTTTTGGCTTTAAGGAGAAGATTTTTGGCTGGTTTTCCATAGAGCCTATGTTTCGAGGTGCTCTTTGTGATTTGATTAGAGAGAAATTAATTAAGTGTAAGAGCACTTACTTACTAATAGACAAGATAATGGTAAAAATTAGAGAAATGAAGTGGAAAATCATAACTATATAATTCCACTCGTTAGAACATTATTGACGTCCTTGACAACTCAACTTATAGGTAAACAGGTGTGGGTAGTTTCAATAACCATCACCATGTGTTAGAAAGCTAGTATTTCTGACGTAAGTGATACTGGCCATTTGGTTAGAAACAAATAAAAAGACAATTAGTTTTTTTGACACAGGTGATTCCAACCATTTGGTCAGAAATATAATAAACAATACTAAAAATAATATATAAATTTAATTTTGAGATATTGAATTTAACATGAATGATTGTAAGCAAAGGTCGTATATGCCGCAACTCCACTTGCTAAACAACTCAAAGTTACAGATCTACAAGTATTTAAATTACTAAAAAATAATGTGGACGGTCGCAAATAAGGGTAGTATAAGCTACAACTCAGCTTGCTAAATAACTCTTCCACACAGAACTGTAAGTAATTTAAATTACAAAATTTAAATATTAGCTTTTATGTTAGTTGATAAGCACCACAAAATTAGAGAATATAGAAAATTAGTCCGAAGAGTAGTTAGTACTCCAAAATCTATGAAATTAGAATAAAGATAATGAATTTTGTGATTAAATGAATCACAAAATTAAGTGTGAGATAGGAAGATTAAGTAGATAGAAATTCGAATATTGATGTGTAAATGAGTATATAGGTATATATAGATGTATGTTTATGTATATAAAAAAAACAGAGAATTAATTCTAATACCACCGTAACTATAACCAAGAACCGAGAATCAAGAGAAATATATATATATATATATATATATAGTTTTCAGTTTGGAAGAGGACAAGAAGAAAGTAAATGACTTTCTGTGATGAATAGAGATCAAATCAATATATATGGGAATATAATGGTCAATATGGGAGATTGATAGAGTTTGGGTGATGTAGTGGTCTTGATTAACGAGAAAAAGAGTAAAAGGGAGATTAATGGATGGGAGAATTCAATGACTTTGAGGAAGGATGCCATACCAATTTTTTATTAACTTTTTCAATTGTATTACAAGAGAAACAACCTATATATATATATACAGGCATTTCTACTGCTTCAGCCAAGTACTGCGTGGCAAAGTTAGTGGACACCTCACTATGATCACCAGGAGTTCTCCTTATGAACACATGGCTCAAAATAATAATAATAATAATAACAACAGTTGTCCAATCTAACTTGCCACGTGACTTACTAAGGTGTTCCAATGGGTATTGACATCTCATCACAAATAAGGTCTCCATATAGTCTTTATGTTCTTGTTGACATGGCATGAAACTGGCAATCCTCCAATGAAAAATTGTCACGTCGAATTTTCTTAATTGATCTCATATTGTACAATTATCATATTATTTATGACTTAATATTTTTAGTTAGTGACTAATTATAAAAAGTTGTCACACCCCAAAATATTAAGTCCCCTGAGCTATAGTAAATGTGATCATTCGTTAAAGCTTACTAATATGAATTTTTCTCTAATATTGTCTTTGACTGTGTCTTGAAAATACCGCATTCACAAAGAGAGAATTTCTTCTTGTAGATAAATTTCTAAGAAAAGACGAAGCTATATTACCTTACAGGCACATCCTAACTACGTTGGCACTCACTTGTAAAATAATCTAATTTTCTATAAATCTGAAAAGAACAACTGATACGATTTGTAGGAAAGCTCCAAGTAACAAATAGCTAGGTCTAGTTGGGTTCTAGATTGTCATGCCAAAACATTTCTATTGAATTAGTCCAACTCAAACAATGCTTCGTTAAAACCTTACTAGAGCAAAACCCAGTGGGTAAAATATCTAGAAAGGCAAAAAAGTACTTTGCATGTGAGTAACAAATTTCGGAATTTAGTTTGAACATTGCCTAGATTGACCATTTTGAAGTCTTCCTTGTTAGTGAAATATTTTTGTAGGGATAATAGATTTCAGTCTTGATTTTGTAGCTTTGTCACTATACGCGTGCTTGTTTGTTTGTATTTTTCACATATATAAGAGAGAATAATCCTTATGCAAAATAAGATAAGAAGTTAGTCCACTGCAAAGAAAAATATAGATAAGAAAAAAAATTAATAAAAATTTCAATATTGGACTAAGTGATAATTAACTATAGATCATTTGAACTTTGAAATGGTAAAAGCCAAACATTTTTAAATTAGGGTATGTACCCAATTATATGTTTAGATTGTGGTATACACCCAGTTTAGATTGGGGTGTACGCCCAATTTATATTTTAAACTTGAGTTGCAGAAAAATATCGATTAGGATACATACTGGCAGATCCTGGTTCCAATGTACCTACAGGTAACATAAGCTTGTACCAATGGGTACTTTCAGGGTTAATATAATCCAATCTCAATTCATTGTTTTTGATATTATTGGTAGCATAGGCTTGAACTAAAAAATATTATCAGAAAATATCTAATTTTTAGGTTTATACTAACAGTCTCCAGTTCCAATATATCTTGGTAGCAAAATGCTCATACCAAAGAATATTTTTAGGCGTAGTTCTTATCTTACTTAGGATTTGTACAACTATCACAATAAAATATAGATTGCTTAAATAAAGATTTTTATAAGTGCAATCAAAGATGAATAAATACCCATAATTTATTATAGGATGAAAATTTTATCTATAAAAGTCCCTAGATATAGAGATATGTAGAAACTATATGAAGTTTTTCTAGATGAATTTGAGGTTGATAGGTGCAAAAAGCCTATATTCATGTCTATGAGAGTGCAGTACCCACTAGATTGGATATCTGCAATTTGATAGGGTCCTTCCTAATTTGGTGTGAACTTACAAGTATGTATTCCTTTCATAATATGATCAGTAGCTTTGAGTACTAAGTTACCTTCTTGGAAATTTCTTGCTCGTACCAATTTGTTGTAGGCTTGAGTAATTTTTCTTAGATAGTTTTGAACCCTATATTGTACTTGTGCTCTTAGATCTTCCAAAATTTCAAGATCAAATTCTCGAGAGTTTTCTGTTCTACCAAGTACCATCTTAGTAGATAGTATGTTCAATTTCATGGGCCATAGAGTTTTAGTTCCATATACTAGAGAAAATAGAGATTCTTTCGTAGTAGTATGCATGGTGGCTCTGTAAGCCCAAAGAGTTAGAGGTAGACAGTCGTCCAATTGGATTGATTTTTTCTTCATCATTTTTCTGATGGTGGCCACCAAAGTTTTGTTGAATGCTTCTATGGCTCCATTTCGTTGAGGATAATATCTGGTGGATTTTTCATGAAAGATTTGATATCTTTCCAGCAGTGATTCAAATGATTGTCCAATAAAAGGTGTTCTATTTTCAGATAGTATTCTTCCAAATACGCCAAAGCGATAGATGATATTTTCTTGTACAAATTGGCTAGCAGCTTCTAAAGTGTCCCTCTTAAGAGAAATAGCCTCAGATGATTTTGTGAAATTTTCTGTAGCTGTTAAGATCCAAATCTTTCCTTTTGAGGGAGGACTAATTAGTCCAATGAGATCAATCGACCAGTTATGGAATGGCCAAAGTGACGCGATACTTCTTATTTCAATAGTATGCTTATGTATTAAATTTTCATGTTTTTGGCAGGCCTCACATTTCGAACGAATTCCATGGCATCATTTTCCATCGTTGGCCAATAGTATCCAATAGTGATCAATTGCTCAAACAGACGTCTTCCACCGATATGGCCGTTATAGTCCTTCGCATGAACTTCTTTTAGGACTATTTCTATCTCATTGGGTCCTGAGTATCTCAGGACCTTTCTTTGAAAGCTTTTTCTTAAAAAGCAAGTTATTCTGAACAAAGAATTTGTCTGCTTTATGTTTGACAAGAATAGCTGAAGAAATGTCATTAGGCAGTTGGCCATGAATGATGTAGTCAATGTAAACTCTTTTCTAGTATTATTCTTCCACAAAGAAGCTTTCTTTAGGATCAATCACAAGCTAGCATTAATTATAGTTTCTTTGCAGCTCATTATCTTACTTTCTTAACTCAGGCCACAAATATCTAAGTCGTTGGATTCTTCTAGCTAGTATTGGTCTATCTAAACCACATATTGTAGAATGGACTTTGTCTAATACTTTTCTTCCAAATTTTTTATCAATACATTTTGCTAGAACTCCATTAGAGAATCCCTTGTAAACTTGATCATTGATCAACATAAAAGCTTTGATTTCTCCAATATCTTTGATTTCTGAACTTTCTAGCTTATCTTTAATGGATAGGATCTACCCATTTGATTGTTGCACTGATGAAGCTAGTGGCTTTGACTTGGTCTCGAGTGAGATTTGAATAAGAACTTTATTTGCATGACCCATTTTCAGTACTAAAGTTGCCAGAGCATCTGTATATTTGTTCTGAGATCTAGGGACGTATTTCAATGCATAATTTTGAAATTGTGGAGCTTTTCTTGAATTTATTCTCGATATTTGATTAAATTTGACTCCTTGATAGTAAAGTCTCCGTTAAGATGTTTGATGACTAAGTTAGAATCCTCACATATTTTCAATTTTGAAATCTTCATTTCCTTGGCCAGATCTAATCCAATTTCCAAGACCTCATATTTATCTTCATTGTTGGAGCAAGGGAAAGATAATGTAATGGCTTTCTTGAAGATTTCATCTTGATCGTTTGATAGAACAATTCTAGCATTTCCTTTATTATGTGTGGAGGCACCATCAAAATATAGTATCCAATATTCCTCTTTGTCTTCTATATGCATTATCTCCTCTGAATTATGCTTATTGTATTTAAGCAACTCAACTAGAGCTTGACTTTTGATAGCCTTTGTTTTTTCGACAATGATATCGAGTTCACTAAGCATGAGCATCCACTTGGCATAACGACCAACTAGGATAGGCTTTTGTAATATGAGCTTGTTCGAATCGGAATTTGTGATTACTTTAACTCTATGAGTGACCATGTAGTGTCAAAGTTTTTGTATTGCATTCATTAGTATAACACAGAGCTTATCTGCGAGAGAGTAATTCTTCTCCAAACCTCTGAGTAGACGGCTTAAGTAATAAATCGATTTCTCTAAGCCTTCATAGTCTTGTGCTATTAATATCCCAATTGATTCATCAAATTCTGCCAAGTAAATTAATAGTTCTTTTTTTGGAGATGGGGTAACTATGACTTGCGAGTTGGTGAGAATATTTTTGATTTCTTCAATAGCACGGTCATGCTCAGGACCCTATTTGTACTCTATATTTTTCTTGGTCAATTGATGAAGAGGCTTGATAATGTTAGCTAGAGCTGGAATAAATCTCTTGAGATAGGAAATCTTTCCAATGAATCCTCTCAATTATTTGAGATCTTGAGGTGGCTTGATCTCTATTTTTGCCTTTGCTTTATCTTCATCAATCTTGATTCTATCCTTGTGGACCATGAATCCAAGAAACTTGCCGTCTATGTCTCCGAAAGTACATTTCAAGGGATTCATCTTGAGTTCATATTTTTTGTATCTTTCAAATACTTTTCTCAAATAATCCAGGTGTGATTCTTTTCTTTTTGATTTTACCACCAAGTCGTCGACATAATCTTCCATGTATTCATGGATCATATTGTGAAAAATTGTTGTCATTGCTGGTTGATAAGTGGCATCTGCATTCTTCAATCCAAATGGTATTATAGTATAGTAGAAATTGGCAAGTGGAGTCCTAAAAATAATCTTTTCGGCATCTTGTAGATCTATTTTGATTTAATTATAACCACTGAATCTATCTATGAATGAGAACATTTCATGATTGGCTGTTGCATCGATAAGTATATCTAGATTTGGTAGTAGAAAATTGTCTTCTAGGCATGTTTTATTTAAATTTCTAAAATCTATAAAAATTCTGATTTGTCCATTCTTCTTTTTTACTGACATTATATTTGCCAACCATGTCACATGTATGCATGGTTTTATGAATCTAACTTTTAACAATTTTTCTATCTTCCTCTTGATTTTCAGCTGAATTCAATTGCTAAAATTCCTCGCAGTTTGCTTAACTGGCTTGAAAATAGGCTTTACAATAAGTTTGCGTGTGATTAACTTACTACTTAATCCAAGCATGTCTTTTTAGGTCCATGCAAAATATCATGATATTCTTTTAGCAATTTTATTAGAATTGCTTCAAAATTTGGCAGAAATAAATGTTAACTTTTCTTCTCCATTTTCTACCAAATTTATCTTTTTGAGTCCTTCTTGTGGATAGTTGCATTCGTCTTGTAATTTTTCTAGAGTGAGTGGAATGACTTCTATTTGTTCTGAATTCTATGTAGGACAAACACTTTCTATACTTATGAGGTCATTGTTGGCCTCGTCGCAACTTCATAATTGATAAGCAATTCACTGGAGAATAGGTTCTTATAAGTCTACTGAATCAATCTCCATTATGTTGTTTGAGGATGACTCTATTGCAGTAGAAGTTGTGTACAATGATATTCCTTGTGGCTTTATTTCATCAGGCCCATCAGAAATGTCATCAAAGAATATAGCCTCTGCCCAAAAACTTCTTGTTGGCAAACAATTCTTTTGTTGCTGGCACTAGGATTTCTTTTTTGCCTCTTATCGTTTTCAGACACTGATGCAAAGTAGAAGGTACTTCTTGATTGTAGTGAATCTATGGCCTTCCAAGTAGTAAATGATAGGATACATCCATATCAATCATAAAAAATTTAGTTGGTGCTCGGATAGGTCAAACTTGTAGGTCTATATTAACATGCCCTTTTGTAGTACAAGAACTTGATGCAAAAGTGACAAGTGATATAGTTTGTATTATCAATTTACTTTTTGGAATTTCAATTGCTTTAAAAACTTGCCAAGACATGAGATTAACTGATGAACCATTGTCTACCAAAGCTCATTTGAAGGGAATGCCATTCACTTTAGCTTCCACATAAAGAGCTTTGATATGACTAAAGTTCATAACTTGGGTATCATTATTTGAGAATGTGACCGTGTCTTCATCTTTCTTAGCAATTCGTTTAATAACATGACTAGTGGAGCAGCATTGTGGATCAAACTATTGAGATATCTTGAAGATTACTTATGTAGCTTCGTTACGAGCTTCATCTCCAAATTCTAAAGTGTTGAAAAAATTTGAGATTTTCTATCTTTATATTGATTTCTTCTCCTTTTAATGATTCATCATTAGTCAGATCATCGACAGTTAGATCAATAGCCATGCAAGTATTTACTTGCGCTCTTTCATGATTGGGAAAAGGATTATTTTCAACCCTTCGTTGTTGTTGCCCAATCAGAATTTCTCCTCGTTGAGCTTTTTCATGATAAATTCTTCGGACAATATAATAGTCTGATGTGGTATGGTGCACTCTTTAATGTAGCAATAGTTGGGATCTTGCATTACTTCTTGTGTTGGTTATCTCCTGGGCTGTGGACATTTTAGAACTCTATCTTCTATCCAGGCTCGCACTAAAATATTGATTCTATCTTTGGCAAGTGATATTTCTGGTGGAATTGGTTGTTCTCTTCTTTCTCGTTGGCATTGATCAATTGTAGCAACCTCTTTCCTTCTTTTGGAGAAAGGTAGTCTGTCCTAATTTTCACTAGCAATTCTTTTATCAAGCATAACTTTGCGCATTTTCACTACTGTTACTTCAGTGTTGCTCACTCTAAACATTAGTTCGGCAAAGTTTAAGCTTATATGATTTTCAATATGAACTTTGTATTCAGCTTGCATTCCGTTAATGCACACTCGAATCAATTCTTTTTCTGAGATATTTTCTTTGCAGTCAAGAGCTATTTCTTTGAATCTATTTACATAGGCTATAAAGGATTCATCTTCTTATAGTGTTCTGCTAGAGAGATCAGATAAGCCTAACTTGTATTCTGCTGCAAATAATTTTATGCAAAATATCATTACTAATTCCTCCCAGATACCAATACTACCTACTGGTAAATTGACGTACCAAGAGTATGCTCGGTCAGTGAGAGATTTTGAAAACTCTTTCAGCCTTAATTCATGGTCACTGGCGTAGACTCCTAGATCATCTAGGAAACCAATAATATGTTCCCTAGCATTTCCTTTCTTCTCATCGAATTTCTTAAATCGAGGATTAGTATAATCCTTCGGATATGGCTTGGAAAGAACACTAGCAAGATATGGAGACTAGAACTCTACCGCAACAATAATCTTGCTAGCTTTTTCTACTTCAAACTTGAGCATTTCTTATAGCTCTTCTTTTGTGATAAAACTTTTGAAAGCGTCATTATTAGTACTAGTTAAAGTTATGGCAGTAGGATTGGTAGGATCTTGATTTGAGGCATGAGAAGTATTGTTACGAGGTGGAACTGGAGTAGAAGGTTCGGCTCCATAATATTTTTCGATATTTGTAATCCTATAGAGAATTTTGGCGTAAGACAACTGCATGTCTGCTTGAATTTGTCTCATGCTGTCTAGTGAGACAGCTAATTTAGCTAAGAGAGATTGAGTTTCCGCATTGATTACTGGAGTTTGCTCGTTTGCCATTTTGAGGAAAGGAAGAAAAGAAAGAAATGAGAATTTTTTTTGCTCGAGATGAAATTTCTGAAAGAGGGGGACATAAATTCGAAATTTCTTGAAAGAGGAGGACAGAATTTTGGGACGAAATTTTGGAATGAAATTTGACTGAGTTTCAAGATGAATTGGCAGAATTTTAGGATAAAAATTTGACAGAAATTTAGAAAGATATTAAAGACAAATAGGACAAAGGTCCGAGATGAATTTCGAGGATCTTGGGGACATCGAAGAAACTTAGTTTCCCTTGGCTACCGCCCAGTAGAGTCGTCTTTTAATGTTCCACGGTGCTTTTTATGATTTGGTTAGAGAGGAATTAATTAAGTGTAAGAGTACTTAATTACTAATAAGTAAGATAATGGTAAAAAATAGAGAAATGAAGTGGAAAATCATAACAATATAATTCTACTTATCAGAAAATTATTGATATCTTTGACAACTTAACGTGTAGGTAAACAAGTGTGGGTAGTTTCAATAACCATCACCATGTGTGAGATAGCTAGTGTTTCTGACGCAGATGATACCAGCCATTTGGTCAGAAATAAACAAGAAGATGATTAATTTTTCTGACACAGATAATTCTAGTCATTTGGTTAGAAATATAATAAATAATACTAAAAATATATATATATATATAATTAAGATATTGAATTTAACGTGAACAGTTGCAAACAAGGGTCGTATACGCTACAAGTCCACTTACTAAATAACTTAGAACCACAGATCTATAAGTATTTAAATTACTAAAAAAATAAAGTGGATAGTCGCAAACATGGGTAGTATATGCTACAACTCAGCTTACTAAGCAATTCTTCCACATGGATTTGCGAGTAATTTAAATTACATAATTTAAATATTTGCTGTTATGTTAGTTGATAAGTACCACAAAAATATAGAACGTAAGAAATTGGTCTAAGGAGTAGTCAGTACCCTAAAATCTATGAAATTGGAATAAAGATAATGAATTTTATGATTAAATGAACTACAAAATTAAGTATGAGATAGGAAGATTAAATAGATAGAAATTGAAATATTGATGTGTAGATGAGTATAAGGGTATATATAGATGTATTTTTATGTATATAAAAAAATAGAGAATTAACTCTAACACCACCGTAACTATAACCAAGAACCGAGAACCAAGAGAAATATATATATATATATATATATGTGTTTCGGTTTGGAAGAGGAGAAGAAGAGAGTAAATGACTTTTTGTGATGAATAAAGATCAAATCAATATATATGGGAATATAATGGTCAATATGGGAGATTGATGGAGTTTAGGTGATGTAGTGGTCTTGATTAATGAGATAAAGAGTAAAAGAGAGATTAATGGATGAGAGAATTCAATGACTTTGAGGAAGTATATCAGACTAATTTTTTATTACCTTTTTCAATTGTATTAAAAGAGAAACGACATATATATATATATATAGTTGTCAATCCAATAGATATTTTTTTTTACCTATGGATATGTATTTTTTTTTTAGCCATTAGATCACCATCCAATGTTGATCCAATGGTTATAATAAAGTGCATAAAAAGACGTGCATCATTAATGCTCTTTCTCTCTCTTACTTTTTACAATAAAAAAATATGCCTGCTAAATTTTCATTAGCCAAATTGATACCTATGCATAGGTTAAAAAAAAAAAAATACCTACTGGATTGGTGTCCTATATATATATATATATATATATATATATGGGCACCAATCTAACAGGTATTTTTTTTCTTTACCTATGGGTAAGTATTTTTTTTTAGCCGTTAGATCACCATCTAATGGTGATCCAATGTCTATAATGAAGTGCATGAAAAGACGTGCATTATTAATACTTTTTCTCTCTATGATTTTTTATTGGCCAAATTAATACCTATGCATAGGTAAAAAAAAAAAAATACCTGGATTGGTGCCCTATATATATAAGGCAGCTCTACTACTTCAACCAAGTACAGTGTGGCAAAGTTTGTGGACACCTCACTATGATTACCATGAGTTGTCATACGAAGAAGAGTTCTCCTTATGACTTGACACATGGCTCAAAATAATAATAATAATGATAACAATAGTTGTCCAATATAAACTTGCCATGTGACTAAGGTGTTCCAATGGGTATTGACATCTTATCACAAATGGGGTCTTCAAATAATTTTTAGTTTTTTGTTGACATAGCATGAAATTAGCAATCTGGTGAAAAATTGACATGTAGAATTTTCTTAATTGATCCCCTATTGCATAATTGTCACATTATTTGTGATTTTATATTTGTAGTTAGTGATTAATTATAAAAAATTGTCACACCCCAAAACAGCTTATAAAAGGAAAAGTCCTCTTCACAGTTTTACAAACCAAAAAACATTATGATATCCTTTCTCTCTAGTTTTCTCTATAGTTGTTTATTTGAGTAAGTTAGATTCTGAAACAGGTTTGTAACTTTAGAAATAAATTTGCCTTAATTGGTAAGGTGAAATAGCCTATTCTAAAACGCCATTAACCTTCTATAATAAGCAAAAATGTTTGGAATTTGTTTATAGAACTACCAAAATATTTTTTTGGCTTTATGGAGAGGATTTATGACAAGTTTTCCCATGGAGTATGTAAAAGGGGAGGATGGGCCTAATTAACTAGGAGTAGGAGGGTGCACATTAGCAGTAGGTATGTGGGTCCTTATTGACTTAAATTTGTGATTTTATCTCTAATTTGAACATTTTCCCAAAATCATGGCTAATTTAACGTGACACTTGGTATTATGCAATTTCTCCAATTATAGTGATTACGAAGTCAATTTTGTCTCTATTTCTTTTGACTTAATTTTATAATTTTCACCTCTAATTGAATTTTTTTTCCCTAAACAATGATATATCTTATGTGATAATAATACTTGGTATTACATAAATTTTTTTAAGAAGCCATTCTAGTGATTTTGAAATGTAATACTTGAATTTCTATAATTTCTTGAAAAAATAACGTGTGTGGGAGTAATTTGGGCCAAAATGATTTTTTGTGTATTTTTTAAAAATGACATTTTTGGAGTATCAATGACAACTTAACCTATGACACTTGACCATGAAAAACTCTTAAAAATGTCATAAATAATGGATTTTTTATGCAAGAATCTCTTGACTATATATAAACATGTTCTTGACACTCTTAAAAATGTCGTTTAAAAAAAAAGTCATTTTGGCCCAAATTAGTAATAAAAAAGTTATTTCTCAAACCATGACTAACCTTATGAGACATTAAAACTTGATATTAATTACGCCATCTTTTTTAATCAAAGTGATTCTGACTTAATTTTGTAGTTTCAATTCTCATTGAATATTTATCTTAAACCAATACTAACTTTATTGAATATTTATCTTAAACCAATACTAACTTTATATGACACTTATATTGCATACTATGCAAATTCGTTAAACAAAATGAATAGAAACTCAATCTAGACATTTTGTAATTAAAGTAACTAGTAAGTCATTTTAGTGATTTTTTTGACTTAATTTCATAGTTTCAACATTAAATGAATATTGTATCCTAAACCAAATTCTAATTTTATGTAACACTAGTACTTGAAATTATGCAATTCTCTTAAACGAAGTGATTAGAAAGTTAATTTACTCATTTGGTTGACTTAATTTTATAATTGCACCTCTAATTGAACATCTTTATAAACCAAGATAATAATACTTTGTCTTATACAATTAATATAATCAAAGCGATTAAGATGTCAATTTTGTGACTTTGTTGACTTAATTTTATAATTTTACTTCCAATTAAATATATCTCTAAACGTAGACTAAATCTTATGTGACATTAAAACTTGGTCTTTCACAAATTCTCTAATCAAGGTGATTTGAAAGTCAATTTAGTGACTTTATTGAATTATTTTCATAATATCAAACTGAATATTTTTCATCGATCAAGACTAATATAATGTGATACTAGAACTTGGTATTATGTAATTTCATTTTTAGAGTAATTAGGAAGTCAATTTAGTCATTTTTTTGACTTAATTTTACAATGTCATGTCTAACTAGACATTATTTCTTACAATGATCGGCTTTATGTGACATTTATACTTGGTATTACATAATTTCTTTTAACTATAATGACTAGAAAGTCAATTTAGTCACTTTATTAACTTAATTTCACTTTTAACTATATTTTTAATCTCGAGTAATTTTACGTGACACTAATATTTGGATTTAAATAATTCCTTTAGTCAAAGTGATTAATAAGCCCATTTAGTTGATTTTGTTATTTCACCTCTAATTCAACATCATATGAACAATGACTTATTTTTTGTGACACGAATACTTTGCTCTACCATGTGCACATCCCCTCTATTTAGCTTGTGAAATGGCAATTGGTCTTCAGAGGTGATGCAAGACACATGACGCTTTTCTGTTTGCTAGAGGAACTCGATGCACGTGTGGCGACAGTTGTTTCGAGGAGACAAGCCAATTGCAGGGAGAGGGAGGTGGAAAGCATATGAGGATTCCCTAGCGCACGGAGTGAGCTAGAACGATCAGGTGTAGATGAAAAGGGGTGCAGCTGGAGAGGGTTCCCTAGTGGAATCCACGTGGCTTCGCCACATTAAGTGGGAGATTGAAGAAAAAATGGTGACAGGTAGCGGTTTCATGGTGATGGAGAAAAGCACAAAGCACTGTGTTTAAGGCGGTTGGAAAGCACGAACTCTCCTTCTTGGCCGCGTTATCGCCGTGCGCGAATTTGGTTCCCTGGACCTCAAATAGTCCTGAAACGAGTAGCCATTTCTTTGTAGTCACGCAACTGGTCTTCGTGCGGCCCGATTTAATTTATATTTTATTTTTTCGAAAATTCTGATTTTTTAATGACCCTTTTGCCCCTTTTACATCCAAAAATGCCATTTTGACTACTTTCACCAAATTTCACCTACAAAATAAAATAAAATAAACTAGAAATTAACATAAAATAAAATGAAATAAAATAGGAAAACCCATAACATAACGTAATATAAACATAAAACAAGCTAAATAGCAAAAAAAAAAAAATTAATTTATTTAATCAAGAACAAAGTTAAACATTATCATTTTAAGCACAAAATAACTATATTTTCATAAAGTTGCCAAGAAAATTGTGGTAGATATGTTTTGGGTGACCGATATATTATATTGGTAATTTATCTAGATATATTAGTAAAATGTATAAGAAAATAAAATAATTTTTTAAAAACAGTTTTTAAAGTTTTCTTAGAAAAGAAAAGTTTGCAATTACAAGAATTTTGGAGAGTTTTCATTTTTCATTTTATTTTGTGGTTACTAAAAATAAAAATAATTAGAATTTTTTTGAACCTATCTAAATATACACCAAAACATAGGATTATATAAGTTACAACATTTTCCTATCTACTAGAATCCATTTAATTTCAATTCCTTAATATCTTCAAATGCAGTTCTATTCTCCCTCCCAAAACGAAGCCTTAGTGTTTTACAAGAAAACACACGTTAGTTTATTTTTTTTTTTATTATTTTTTTTTTCCTTTTTTGTTTTGTTTTGTTAGCTTTTCAATATGTTATTCAATAAATTAACACGATTAATATAAGATAATTAATAAGTAAATATAGTCAAATTTTAAAAAGCCGGAAAAGAGGGTGGCATCATTAATGGTCATATTATATTTTCTAGTTATTAAAGAAATCTAAGGGAAATGGACTTGCATTAGTAGAAAATTATAATGTATTTCTCTCTAATTTTAAAATGATCATGCCTTTACAGTGTAACCTCAAGTGCTTATTTCAATTTTGTATTGCTAACTATTAAATAAGTAAGTAGTTTGATCATTTAAAAAAAAAAAAAATTCTCTCAGTCAAATTTGAAAACCAGTAAAAAGAAATGTATTATTACATTATGTTTAGATTAAGAGAACTTTTTAATTTTTTTATTGTATTATCATGATTTTTGAAGTTTGCTGTTCTATCATTATTTATGTGATTAAATTTGCTTAAATTATATAAAACTTTGCCAATTTGTGTCATCTTTTATTATTTCATGATACAAAAGAGTACTTTTTGTCCTACATTGGTAATCCTATAGGGTGTGCTACTATTTTATGTTCTATTATTGTGCTAAAATCTATATGTTGGTCAATGCTAAAAAAGGAAAGTTAGCAACCAAGTAGTCGCATGAGAATTTTCTTGATCAAAGAGTGACCTCCTCCGAGTAAGTTAAGTGCAACTTTCTCCGAATAAGTTAAGTGCGACCAGTATGAAAAAGAAACTAGATTAAATTTCATCAAGCGGGTAATCTTTGAAAATTGACCAATTGTTTCATTTAAGTTATTACCCAGTTATATTGTTATTCAAATTATATTTTCTGATTACACACTTACCCGTTTTCGTAATTGGGAAACATTGAGCTACCCTCACCTATATAAGGGGAGTTCAATGCTGCTATGGGGGATCTTCTTCTTTTTTAGAACTTGGAGACTTTCTTTTACTTTCTGGACACACTCTGTACTCTCGACTCTCACTTTGAAACTTAACAAAACTCTTGTAATTCTCCAGAAAATAGTGAAAAACAGTGGACGTAGACTTATCTTTTTTGGGGCTGAACCACTATAAAATTCTTGTCTCTTTACTTGCTTTGATTTATCAACCCCTTTCACACATAAGCCACATCTTGTAATTTCCTAAACTCATTGTTGACAAAACCTCCGTCAACAATTGGCGCTAGAAGGAGGGCTATTCCAGCAGAAAAGTTTTTCAACTCTGCTTCTTTCAAAAATGGCAAACACCAGAACTACTACCAGAAATACCAGAACTAGCTAAAATCAACCCCAAAGCACTGCTGCTGCACAGGTAGATCCTGCTCAGGATCAGTTTGCCGTGACCGCACCAGAAAATATTGTTCAAAGACAGGATCGCATGGAGGAGGCACTGGTGAATCTTCAGCAAATCACTAGTCAGATTAATAACTCTCTACGATGACTTGCTGAGGGACAGATGGTGACTCCACCACAGCACGAACGTCTCAGAGAACATCCTGCTTAACTACCTGAGAGAAGAATTCATATCCTAGAGACAGGGTACCGCGACCAGCATAAAGCCCAGCAGGAACGTTATGGAGATCACACCTCTAAGGGAAAAGGCAAGGTCACAGACTTGTCTCTGAAATCTGGTACTGAGAGTTCAAGCACTGATCGTAATCATAGACAACTTTCTCGGAGAACAACCGTCAATTATGATTGTCTAAACAACGAGCGAAAATGTCAATCGATGAGCGTCTTTGAAAGAATTGGTAGGGAGTCTCGACAGAATCCTGTAGACCTAAGACAACATCTAGAATAGCGAAGTAGTCAGGAGCGATCCATATCGCATCATAATCACCGAAGTTGATCTCGTCACACTATTTCATTGGAATCCCTATAAAGGCCTGACCAACCCGCCTTATATTGTGATAATGACCAAAGACCACTCCTACCATCAGTAAGAGATAATGTTCTCCCTCCGAACGTCGATGTTCATAATTTAAGAATCGCATTAGATGTAATTACTGGCTGGGACGATGAGCTTGCTAATAGGTACGTCAATCGCTATTCAGCAAAGAGGTTCGAGCTGCTGCCTTACCTGTTGGATTCAAACTTCCTACCATAAATACTTTTGATGGAAAAAGTGATCCGTAGGATCATATGGATCACTTCAACAACCTGATGGAACTTCATCGTGTTGATGATCTCGCACGTTGTAGATGCTTTGTTGTAACTCTCACAGGAGCATCGAAGAAGTGGTTTCGAGGACTCAAGTCTGGTTCAATCTCGTCCTGCCAATAGCTTCAGACTACGTTCTTGAGGCAATTTCAGGCCACGAAGAATTTTATTATTTCACTAGTTAGTCTATCTGCTATTCGACAAGGTCCGGAGGAAACTCTACAATCTTACCTAAATCACTTTGCCTCAGAGTTGGCAAAGGTCAACAACTCACCTGAAGGAGGAGTTTTAACTCTAATAATGGCTAGGATGCGACCAGAGACTAAAATCTGGGAAGAGTTACTTGAGCGAGAATGCAGAACCCTTGAAGACTTCTATCGAAAAGTTAGTCGACATCTGAGGGTAGAATCTTCACGTGAGAATCTTCATAAGATGACAAAGGAAGGAGGAAAAGATGCTGCTAAAGATGCGACCACGAACAACAACAATAATGACAAGAAGTCGAACAAAAGGAGTAATGAACAATCGATTGAGAAGCAGCCCAAACAGAAAAAGCAGGAGATTCCAAGAGCTCTTATGAGGTTCAACAACTATACTGAACTGAATGCACCTATAGATTATATCTATGCGGTCACAAACCAGTAGGAGCAATATCGTCAACTAGAATCGATAAAAAGAGATAGAACGATGCGCGTTCCCAACAAGTTCTGCCGGTATCACAATGACATTAGATATGATACCAATAACTGCTTTGCCTTAAAAGATGAAATCGAAAGATTAATAAAAGAAGGGCGGCTACGACAGTATACTAAACAGAATAATGAAAGGCGAGAAGAAAACCGACAGTGACCTTCAGAAATTCAACGCGAGGTGCGAACTATTTTTGGAGGACCGCACGTTGGTGGAGATTCGAAGAGGGCGTTAGATAGGTACGTACGAGAAGCACGACAACAACCATTAACCAATGTCATGCATCTTGAGCAGCGACCAGGAAAGCTTCAACGGGTACCAGATATGGATATTACCTTCACGGAGCAAGATGCAAGAGAGGTCTACTACCCGCATAATGATGCATTGGTCATAAAGATCAACTGTGGAAGCACACAGGTATGGCAAGTATTGGTCGATAATGGAAGCACCGTCGACATCTTATACAATGACGCCTTCAAAAAGATGGGGTTGATTGAAGGCGACCTAAAGCCCGCTATCACTCCACTTTATAGATTTACTGGTAACAACATAATGCCTAGGGGTATGATTGAGTTGATGGTCAACATTGGAACTTATTCTAGGGTTTTAACGGTAATAACTCAATTCTTTGTTATGGATTGTCCCTCTACATTTAATGTTGTACTAGGAAGACCAACATTGAGGGAACTTCGAGTAGTTATCTCAATCTACCACCTCGCTATGAAGTTCCGAACTCAACATGAAGTAGGCGAAGTACGAGGCAACCAATATGACGCGAGGACTTGTTATAATAATTCAATAAAGCTCACAACCAAAGATATGACACCTCGCACAATGATGGTCTAGCTACAAGGTGAAGCATCAAAGGAAGCGTCAGGTGAAGCGTCAGGTGAAACGTCAATCGAAGACCTCGATCCGTGAGAAGTTGATGGAGAGGTCAAGACTGGACCTATAGAAGACTTGGAAGATTTGCCAATTGATAGGTCTTCGAAGGTTCTAAAAATCGGAGCAAAGCTTTAAGAACCCGTGCGAGCTTTATTGATTCCTAATCTGAAATCAAACTTAGATATCTTCGCATGGCAACATTCAGATATGGTGGGGATTAATCCGAATATCATGTGTTATCGCCTCAATATAGATACAACGAAGAAGCCTGTATGACAAAAAAGAAGAGCCATGAATCCAGAACACTACGTCGCATTGAAAGAAGAGGTAGAGAAGCTGCTCGAAATCGGATTCATTAGGGAATCTTTCTACCCAAACTGGCTTGCAAACCCAGTTCTAGTAAATAAACCCAATGGGAAGTGGAGAACTTATATTGATTTCACCGACCTCAAAAAAGTATGCCCGAAGGACAGTTTTCCCCTTTTGAGAATCGACCAACTTGTAGATACGACGTCGGGGTATGAACTCTTAAGCTTTGTGGACGCATATTCTGGATACAGTCAAATCCCCATGTACGAGCTAGATGAGGAGCATACTTCGTTCATCATTGACCGAGGATTGTACTATTATAAGAAGATGCCCTTTGGACTCATCAACGCAGGAGCGACTTATCAGCGTCTTGTCAATATGATGTTTGCAAAACAAATTGGCAAGACAATGGAAGTATATGTCGATGATATGTTGGTAAAGTCGAAGAAATCTGAAGATCACGTCAAGCATCTTGATGAAATGTTCAAAATTCTTTGAAAATATCAGATGAGGCTAAACCCCCAGAAGTGCACATTCGGGGTAGGATCTGGAAAATTCCTAGGGTTCATGGTAAACTAGTGAGGAATCGAGGCTAACCCTTAGAAGATACAAGCACTAATCAATATGCAATCCCCTCGCAAACCCAAAGACGTGCAGAGCTTGGCGGGAAGAGTGGCTACATTGAGTCGATTTGTATCCAGGTCAACTTATAAATGCCAACCATTCTTTGAAATATTGAAGGGTTTGAAGAGGTTCGAGTGGACGGAAGAATGCGAGCAGGCGTTTCAAGAATTAAAAGCACACTTAGATTCTCCTCTACTCTTGTTAAAGCCAAACCCGGGGGAAGAGTTATACTTGTATCTCGCTGTTTCCAAATATGCGACAAGTGCTGTGCTAATTTGATAAGAAGAAAAGATACAACGATCGGTATATTATATAAGTAACAGATTGCTTGATGCCGAAACGAGATATCCAGAGATGGAGAAGTTGGTATTAGCACTATTCTTCGTATCCAGGAAGCTTCAACCTTATTTTCATGCGCACTCCATCAAAGTTTTCACGAATTTTCCATTAAAGCAGGTTCTACAAAAACTTGAGGCTTCAGGATGACTACTTAAGTAGACCGTTGAGTTGAGTCAGTTCGACATCAATTTTCAACCCCGCATTGTAATTAAAGGACAAGCTCTCGCAGATTTCATTGCATAATTCACATATGATGTCAATCTTCCGACAGAATTGATTGAAAAACCTGCTATAGATTTATCAAGATTGTGGAAACTGTACGTCGATGGATCGTCAAACGAGAATGGAGCCGGTGCGGACTTAGTATTAATCAGTCTTGAAGGGCATAATATTCATTGTGCACTTCGCTTCAAATTTCCAGCGTCGAATAATGAGACAGAATATGAAGTACTGATAGCTTGGCTAAAGCTCGCACAAGAAATGAAGGTCGAAATAATTGAGGTATATAGTGATTCCCATCTGGTCGTTTGTCAAGTGTCGGCGATTATCAAGCAAGAGGAGAGAGAATGATGGCTTACTTACAGGAGGTACAAAGACTGTTCTTGACATTTATTGCCTATAATATTCAACTTCTTCCTCGTATTAAGAATACTCGAGCAGATGCTCTAGCTAAGCTCGCCTCAACAAAAGATGCCGAATTACTAAAGGTGGTCCCTGTCGAATTTCTCGCAAAACCAAGTATCGAAGTAGATCCCCAAATAGCAATGCCAGCTGACAAAAAACTATCGTTGATGGATCCTATAATGAAGTATATACAAAATGGCGATCTCCCCGAAAGTAAAGATGATGCAAAGCAACTTCGAATGAAGGCAGCTCACTATATCATCTATGATGGGAAGCTTTATCGAAGAAGTTTTAGTTCGCCGTTATTATTATGTGTCGATGAAGAAAAAATACACTAAATTATGAGGGAAATTTACGAAGGAATATGCGGAAACCATTCAGAGGGGCAGGCACTTGCGAACAAGGTTCTCAGACAAGGGTATTTTTGGCCAACTATGAAGAAAAATACAATGGAATTTGCTAGGAGGTGTGACAAATGTCAACGATTTGTGACTACTCCTAGAATGCCACATGTACCACTAACTCCAATGACTAGTTTATGGCCATTTGTAGTATGGAGAACTGATATTATCGGAATGCTTCCATTGGTACGAGGTGGATTAAAGTATGCAGTAGTCGCAGTCGATTATTTCACCAAGTGGACAGAAGCTGAAGTCTTGAGTACCATTTCTGCGAAGAAGATGATAGATTTTGTTTACAAATCTATAATCTGCTATTATGGTATACCGATAATTTCTGATAATGGGAAATAATTTGACTGCTATGAGTTCCGTAATTTCTACGACAACTTAGGCATCAAGAAGAATTTCTCTGCTGTTGTTCATCCACAAGCCAATGGGCAGGTCGAAGCTATAAACAAGATAATTAAACAGAACATAAAGATAAAGCTAGAAGAGTACAAAGGAGCTTGGCCAGAAGTACTCCCTGAAGTATTATGGGCTTATCGCACCACTCAACGAACCACTACGGGAAAGAGTCTATTCTCTTTAGCTTATGGATACTAAGTAATGGTACCAGTAGAAATTGGTGCGAGCTCTCTACGACGATCTACCTATGAACAAGATCAGAATAATGCGCTAATGAGGATTGAGCTCGATCTTTTAGAAGAAAGGCACGAGCAGTCTCAGCTTCGGATCGCATCATATCAACAGCGCACTGCTCGATATTATAACTCTAAAGTCAAAAGAAGGGTATTTGAAGTTGGTGATCTTATTCTTCGATAAGTTCTATCTAATAATAAAGGGCACAATGCTGGTGTATTTAGACCTTCTTGGGAAGGACCATATGTTATTGATGCCGTCATTCAACCTGGGACATATAAGTTAGCTCGCACTGGTAGACAAAAGATCGAGTATGCTTGGAATGCAGAATAACTTCGTCGTTATTATCAGTAAATCTTCATGTATATCTCCATGTATTTTCAACGACCTTGGGGGCATCTTGTATTCGTTATTCGTCATTCGTCGCATTCATCAATAAAGTTGTCTTCTTGTTATTCGTCATTCATCGCATTCATCAATAAAGATGTCTTCTTATTATTCTTCATTCATCAATAAGGATGTCTTTTCTTCGATTATTCAATTTGGTTCATCTTTTATAGTTTTATGACAGTCTTCGAATACCATAAAATTCGGGGGGCAGTGGGATCAGAATGTTATCTCCTACTTGCTTCCTAAGAGACTATGCAAACGTCCATTTAGAGGGGTTGGAATTTTAGATAGCCGAATTTCTAAAATTTCTTAAAATCTTAGAATTTTCTCCTCGCTTCATGCCATAGCATGTCGTATTATGCAATTTCCCTCCTCGAACAACAAAGTAACTAAGCAAAATATTCATTGTTCGATGTGATATATTGCTATATTATATTTTGCCATGGAACTTTTGAAAAACAGTATTGAGTTTGCATCACTCATACTTACTGTTTTCTTAAGCGACCTAACCTATCCTAACACTTAAAACCTGTTTTAAGTTAGTTGGATTCGAATCGCAATAGCGTACCGATCAGTCACCTAGTGATTGACTACTTGGTTAAATTATGCATCTTTATATTACAATGCAGTGTTTTAATTGTTTTGCAGGAATAAACGTCTGACAAGAAAGCATCCATTGATAAAGGCTCGCACCTGTATGCAAGCAAAGTATTACAAAAAAAAAGGGACCAAGCCCGCATTGTTCTGAAACTTTAAAAATATATATATACAATCTATGCAGATATGCTCGCTCCACCATCTCTAGTTTTGGCAGCTTCGGCTTCCTTCCAACTCTGGACAAGCTCAACCATATCTTCACCAAGAATAGAAAAGTCGAAATCCGGATGCTCGCAGAAGATATTGTATATTATGGTCGATGAGGCAATATCACTAGCTTTTTCTTCGAGCTCCTTACCTTCAGTGGCCTTGAACTCTTCTATAGCCTTGTGAACCGCCTTTGATGTCGCCTCCCTCAGAATATCCGGATGCTCAGAGATAGTCTTCTCAAGTTCTTTAATTTTTTCCTCGAGCTTCTCTTTTTCAAGCTTTTCCTTGGCCAGACCCTCGCGCAATTGCTGATTCTCCAACTCAAAGGATTTTTTCTCTTCCTCGCGAGCTTTCTCTGAGTACTCGAATGCTTGGGTTATTTCTTCGAATTTTTTGGCCTTTTCCATGCATTCAAGGATCGGGTCATGCATCAAAACAGCAGCTACAGCGGTCTAAAAATATAACATACATCAATACCAGAAAAGTGCATTGAAGAGTGAAGATAGAAGATGCTTACGTTTGCCAACATCCTCATTACAGAACTGAAGGTGACCTTGGCTGGTCATCACTTCATCTTCTCCCAGCCATCCTCAGAAGTGAAACGGTCGATAACGGCCATGCTTATGCCAGCTTTTTCTGGTAGTCGGCGAAGGAGTGCGAAAAGCTCCTTGTCCTTATCAGACTGGCTCGGTCCCTCAGAAGAAGTGGCTGTCTCCTTGGATGGCCCAGGTTGGTTTGTAGTTTTTGGAGGTTGAGGAGGAGGCAAGCTTATTGGGATATCCTTGAAGGTGACTTTTCATTTCTTTGAAGTGTCAACCTTCTCTTTTCCTTTTGTCGAAGAAGGGGATGTGCTCTCTGGTGTCTTAGACTTTGCCATTGATCTGAGAGTTGAAAGCGGTGCTCACAGTCCGCTGCCAATTACTATTTTTGTACAAATATGATTAGTTAGCATGTAAGGTGTATAATGCAACAAAAAGAAAAGAAAAATAACTACCTTCTTACTGCTGAGAAATTGATGGCAATGCAGCTTCTGAAGACGATGGCTCTGAGACAGTAGGAGTGGCAGGTGCTTTTCGTTTCCTGGGTTTGGAAGATGAGGCACCTTTTCCTTCTGTTTCCTCGGCTTTTTCTTTGAGTTCGAGGGTTTGGTTGGATGGTTGGTAGAATCTGGAAAAGTGGCTCCCCTTGGAAGCAGTCTGCAAGCAACTAAGTTCTTAGTCGTCCCAAGCCTCTTCCAATCAAATTCTTCGATCAGAAGGTTATTTATTTTATATACCATTGCGAGCTACTCCTTGGAGAGTCTTGGTCATTTCCTATTATCTGTGATAATATATGAATGCGATCAGAATAATATATTTATGTAGAGAAAGTAATAAGCTGAAAGTCACCTATCAGGATTTTGAAAGAAGCCGTTATCTGTGTAGTCAAAGTGGAAAAATGAATTTTTCCATTTTCTCATGTTGTTGCGGACCCCGTAGATAGTTTTTATTGCTTGGTTCGACCACTTACTCGCATAGAAGAAGCTGAAATCTGATGGATTTGATTTCACTTAGTAGAACTAAGCGAACTCTTCAGGTGAGTGGGGGCTTCTAAACCTAATTTATGGTATAATATATACAGACCTACCATATATCTATATGTGTTTAGGGTTAGTTGAAAAGGGACGACTCCATAATAATCGACGATTGATTTTATGTATGGATGAAGTGGGAGGTGGACACCATATCTGAGAACTGCTTCTGAGAATGAGGCAATTCTGTGAGGAGGTGTGTATAGTCGATTGAACTCTATGGGAAGGCGAAGATGGACGTCGATTTTGTAGTTGCATACGATCTTTCTGAACTTGTTTGTTGAACAACTCGTCTTTACATTGGTATATGACCAATCTCCCTCTACATAGTGATAACCCGTTGCAAATACAGGGGCATCCTTGATATGCCGAGGCCATTGGTCTTGAGGGAGGTTGCCTATGTGAGGACTACTTTGCCTGACCCTAATTATTTCTACTTCAGGTTCTGGCTCAAGATAGTCTTCGAGGTTTATAGAGCTAATGCTTGTATTGGAAGATTCTCCTGAGAATGCATTCCCCTCCCTAAAATCCTCACTACTAGACATCTGAAAGAAGAAATATGGGACAGGTTTAGTCCTATACGAGCATCAGGGATCTTTGCAATATATGAGCAGTTTGGGGCCACAAATCCTAAGATTGCATCGATAAGCTGTTCATTGAATTTTTTCTAATCGATTTACGAATTTATTAAAAAATATTCGAGCAACTCTTCGATAATTCGTCACTCGACTGATTTTAGTTTTCAAATATCAGGATTTCAGATCCTAAATTTCTCCTATGGGTTCATCTATCAATCATCTAAAAAACTTATTCTATAAATTCCTATTTTTCAGTCCATCAGAATGTGGGGATGGTTTTATATTCAGGGTATTTAGGTTCTACGATTTGTCTATGTCTAGAAATAAGCTCTGTAAATGAGGGTTTTTTGAAAAATCAAAGAACAATAGGAGAGAGAGAGGATATATACTAACCTTTCTTCGAAGACTGAGGAACTGAGATGTTGTCTAAAAGATTATGGTGATAACTTCATCGGAGAAGATGATGAATTACTGCGAGCTGCAAAATAGAAAATGACGCCGGGAAGATTTGCCTTATGGACACTTTGGATTTCAGAAGTGAGAGAAATAGGAGGCGATAGGGTTCGAGTTTTGAAGAAGAGGCGGATGGATTTTTGATATATATATGTCTCAAGCATCATCAAATCTCAGCCGTAGATCAAGGCATTTAACTTTCAGATCTAAAGGCCGAAATTCACGCGGGAGTGAATTTTCTGAAATTAAATCAGTATCTTTTCAAAATTTGAAATGTCTTGATTTAAGACAATAGCTGGTATCATTGTTATCATCATGTCTGCTCAAGAACAGAAAAGTCTCCTTGAGTTTTGCTATTCTTCTGAGAAAATGTGACACGTGGTTGCATCTGTCAGGAAAAAGCGTGGTTATGAAAAGATGGGATTTGAGAACTGGCAACTCTTCGAAAATCTCAAGATTATATCATGATGTCGCATTTTTTAAGCTCACACTTATCAGAGAAGGAAGATCCATTTTGTCCTAAAGAACTAATGGAGCTGGGGGGTAATTGTTGTGCAGTCTAAAATCTATATGTTGGCCAATGCTAAAAAGGGAAAGTTAGCGACCAAGTGGACGTGTCAGGTCGCATGAGAATTTTCTTGATCAAAGAGAGACCTTCTCCGAGTAAGTTAAGTGTGTCCTCCTCTGAATGAGTTAAATGCGATCAGTATGAAAAGAAAACTAGATCAAACTTCATCAAGCGGGTAATCTACAAAGAAAGGGAAACAAAAGTTTCTCTTCAAAGATCGACCAATTGTTTCATTTAAGTTATTACCCAGTTATATTGTTACTCAAATTATATTTTCTGATTACACACTTACCCATTTTCACAATTGGGAAACATTGAGCTATCCTCACCTATATAAGGGGAGTTCAATGCTACTGTGGGGGATCTTCTTCTTTTTTAGAACTTGGAGACTCTCTTTTACTTTCTGGACACACTCTGTACTCTCGACTCTCACTTTGAAACTTAACAAAACTCTTGTAATTCTCCAGAAAATAAAAAAAAAAATGGATGTAGGCTCATCTTTTTTGGGCTGAACCACTATAAAATTCTTGTTTCTTTACTTGCTTTGATTTATCAACCCCTTTCACAACAAGCCACATCTTGTAATTTCCTAAACTCATTATTGGCAAAACCTTCGTAAACATCTATATTACCAAATTGTGTTGTACATTATAATAATCATTTTACGTGCCTATTGACTTTTTTGCCACCAGTTATTGAAGGACAATTACATTTTTGTTCTGAATATATACATCATAAATTTCGGCACTTAAAAATCCAATAAAGGAAACCTCTTATTACACGTTACCAACTTCAATTCTATAATTTTAGTGGGACATTTTAGTGGGACCTTATTAGCTACTCATAATAATTAACGTGCGGGACCCATTGTACTTTTATGGGTGTGACTAGTCCCATTTTTTAAGATAAAAAAATAGGACTAGATTTTTGAAATTTGTTATTCTATTATTATTTACGTGGTTAAATTTGCATGTTAACTGGGCTAAATCAGTTGGTATAAAGTTTTAAGTATATATGTGTGGGTTTAAAAAGTCAGAAGTTCAAATTTTGATAATGTAAGTGCATGATATTTTTCTTTAAATTTATAGTAAGTGGTGGTTATTAGTTAAACCCAATTTTTAAAAATATATATGTGATTAAATTTGCATAAATTATGTTAGACATTGCCAAACTGTACCGTCTTTTCTTATTTAATGATAAAGAAATAGCACTTCTTGTCCTAAATTAGTAGTAATCCTTTGGAGTGTGTTACCATTATATGCTCTATATTACATATTAATATTGTGTTGTACATTATAATAATCATTTCACCACTTGTTCATAGACAAAATGACAATTACAATTTTGTCCTAAAATATATACATTATAAATTTTCCACTTTTTGGCACTTAAAAATCCGATAAAAGAAACCTCCTATTACATGTTAACAATTTAACTTTTAAAATTTTAATGGGACCTTATTAGCTTTTCATAATAATTATTACACGGGATCTATTGTACTTTTTTTTGGCAAGCCTCAACAGAACGAGGGAAAATATATTAAAAGAGAAAGAAAAAGAAGTGACACCAAGTTAGAGGAGAGCATAAACCTGACCTCTCAAGACAAAGAAACAAAAAGAGAAATAAAATTAGCAAAATCGATAATTAGGCTTCGCATTACAATCGTCGTAAACAAAAGATAAAATAAAAGATCGAGCGGACCACCACCAAGTAGGACCAATAAAGGAAGGAGTACGAGAAGCTAAAGAATCAGCTACACGATTACTCTCACGATAGATATGAGTGACTACAAATTCCATATTAGCAATATACCCCAATGCCTTACACCAAGTTAATTTCCAACAGAAAGGAACTTTAAGAGAACAAACCAATAGAAGAGAAACCACATGGACAGAATTACTCTCTAGTCAGAGATACTTCCATCTATATTTCTAAACAAAATCAATCGCATGAACTGCCACTGCCAATTCTATCTCAAAAGCATAACTAGTTCCTAAAGGAATAGAGAAACATTTGCAAACAAATCCTCTATGAGTCTAAAACACCCCTGAACACCCAGAAGGACCTGGTGAGCCATAAGCAAAACCATCAGTATTAATCTTAATCCAGGATAGAGGAGGAAGTCTCCATATAACTTCTACAGTAATTGACGCATTTTGAGGCTTACCTTTGATCCAAAACTCTCGCAAAATTAAGAGATTGGTTAAAGAGTTAAACAAAAGCCAGAAACTAGAGACTCAGCTTTTCTAATAAGATGCCATAAGAAAATAAATGCTGAAGAGATAGATAGTTTTTTATCTTCAAAAATTGCTAAATTCTGAACATGCCATATAATTCGAAAAATAGAGACCAAACCGACTTTCCAAAAAGCTCTAAGTTAGGGGGTTAAATGAGCAAAGTTGCACTTTATCTCAAAGATACCCCCACAAAGCCCTCTAGAAAGACTAGAGTGCGAAATAATACGGACAGGGCCAACCAAAGTGGCATAACAAAAGTACTATCGAGGAACAAATATGACGAGTCCTCTATTAAGGAATGGTAGAAACAATAACAAGACAGAAATTGATAGGCTTGCCTCATCAAAGAAGATGCAGTAAGAAGTTGATTACGAAGAGTCCTCCAAAGTAAAACCGACCTCGAAGGAGGGACGAAGGAAGACCAAATATGCTTTTCCTCAGAGCAAGCAATTAGAGAATCGGAAAGAGAGGCATAAGCATCAGAGTAGGTAATCGTACCATCCAAAGAACCCATCCAATGCAATGCATCCGGGCCATCTAAAATTACAACTAACTTAATAACATCAACTATTCCCAGAATACGATCTGTTAAGGTTGAAGGAAGAGACCAACTTGAATCCGTTAAAAAATTTCTAACCAAACTCTCAAATAGAAACTTGAATCCGTTAAAAAATTTCTAACCAAACTCTCAAATAGAGGATCAAGAAATGTAGAAGAAGATATCAAATCAAACAGCGGGGAACCCAACCAATTATCAGTTCAGAATTTGACTTTAGAATATCGTCCAACCAGCCAATGAGATTTTTCACGAAGATCTTGACATAAAGGGCCTAATGGAGGATTTAATCTAATATTTGAAATCTCCATTACTCATATGCTCAGAGATAAGAAAATAAATCAGAATCAACAGTCACCACTCTCCAAGCGAACCTTTTAAGAAGGGCTTTCTTGAGCAAGGATAAGTTATGAAGACCTAAACCACGCTCTTTTTTAGGCTGATAACATTTCTTCCATAAGACTTGGACCGACTTCTTTTAGAGAATAGAATCCGACCAAATAAAATTTTGAATTGCCTTTGTCATTTTACTTAGCAAAGAACTTGGCCTTCTATATATCTGAAAAGAATGAAGAAGTGAACCATAGATCATAAAACTAACCAGAGTAACTATGCTAGTGAAAGAGAGAGACAACCCCATCCAACAACGAAATCGAGCCAATAAACTATCCATCCAAGGAGTCAATCACCGCTGACAAGGAGTTCTCACAAATAAAAGAATCCCCAAATAGTGCAACGACTCATCACTTCGCTTCATATCATAGAAATTAAATCCTTAATTTAGACAGGGGAAATAAATAGATATTTGACTTATCTCAATTAACTAATTGACCCTAAAGAGACCCATACAACTCAAAAGCCGAATGAAAAACTCATAGATTCTTTGGAGAAACTCGACAGAAAATAAGAACATCATCTGTATACAAAAAGTGGGTTAAAATACTCTTATCACGACATGGAGAAAGAAAATCAGTAGCTCTTATACTGAAAAGATGAGTTAAATAGTGACTCAAAAAGTCCTCTACAGGGCAAAAAAGGAGAGGGGAGAGAGGATCACCTTGCCTTACTTTACGAGAGCATAAAAAGTAACCATAGGGAGCCCCATCAAGAAGGACCAAAATACAAGCAGAACCAAAGATAGCCCAGAAAGTGAAGGTAGATAAAAAACCAAAGAACATGAGGACCTCCAGAACAAAAGCCCAACTAATAGAGTTAAAAGCTTTGCGAATGTCGATTTTTAAAGCAACATGAAAACTAAAAGCCGATTTGCTTATAGAGTTAAGACACTCTAAGGCTCCCAAAATACAATCACCTATCTGTATACCTTGCACAAACCCAAACTGATTCAAAGAGATAATTCAAAAACTAATAGGTCCAAGTCTAGTAGCAAGAATCTTAGTGATATCCTTGAAGAAGAATTTCCCTAAAGCTATAGGTCGAAATTGCTCAATTTTATTTGCCTCGGTAACCTTAGGATAAGGACTATAAAATTAGAATTAACAAAAAGATATATCTTACCGGTATGAAAAAACTCCTGGACTTATAAGACAAAATCATTACCTATAATAAGCCAGCAAAAACGGAAAATCTCTCAGTGTAGCCATCTGGACTAGGCGCACTAGAGGGATCCATATCAAAAATAATGTTTCTAATTTCTTGCTCAAGGAGAAGACTCAACAAGCAAGCATTATCCTATTGGGTAACCAAAGTGGGAACATGCTCCCGAATAATAGAGAAGTCATTTGGAGAATGATTCGGCTCAGAAAATAGAGAAGCATAAAAGTCAATAGCAATACGACCTGGATTAGTCATAATCTCATCATTAATAATCAAAGAAGACAATGGCTTGTTAACTTTATATCTCTTAAGGGTCGTATGATCCCCTCCTTCTAACCAACAAATTCGAAACTTGTCTCTTAGAAAAGAATCATGCAGGGTTAAAGTATTATTCAAAGCAGCCAAAGCATCAACCTCTTCCTAAGAAAATCTCCTCAGAAAAGCCTTCGATTTGAAACCTATTCTGAATTTCCATAACCTTATCCGTAGCTATGGTAACTCTGGTAGACAAATTACAAACAACTTCCTAATTCCAAGCATGAAAAGAAGCTTTGAGGAGTTTGAGTTTCTGTAAAAGACGAAAGGTGGGGCCTTGAAGTCTAAGAAGACTAGACATCAGAAACCAAATCGAAGAAGGTGAGGTCATCCACCCAAAGATTCTGAAAATGAAAAGGTCGAGGACGAGGAGCTCTCGAATCTCTTCCAAATAGAAGAAGAGTACAGTGATCTGAATACAGACAAGGAAAAGTGCTATAAGACATATTAGTCCAAAGATCAATAACCCAGATGTACATAAAGCTCTGTCTAAACGAGAGAGAACCATGCCCTTTGTTCCTCTACCAATCCTGGTGTAGAAAACACTCCTAGTGTCCAAATCAATAAGAGTGGAAGCACCCAAAAAACTAGCAAAGTCAAAACAAGAAATAGAGTATGTAGTACTTGTTATCTCATGAAAGGACAGAACAATATTAAAATCACTCAAAACACACTAAGTAGGAGCAGCCATGTCTAAAAGAGAACTCTAAAGCTCCTTTCTAGAAGAAGAAGAAGAAGCACTATAAACAAAAGAATAGCGAACTATTAATCTACCTACCACAACCTCAAGAGAGACATATTGAGAGTGATAACAGATGACCATCGAACTTTGAATTTTAATCGAAGCAAAAACCAAAATAGTAGAAGTGTCCACCTCATTAGTACAAACCAAAGACAAACTAAGACTAGTCCAAAAAAAGTCTAAAATAGCATTAAGAGAACAGAGTGGCTCAGCCAAACACACCAAATTCGATTTATGACAAAGAAAAAAGTCTCGAATAGCTAATTAGGTACTCCTATTAAAAATATCTCTACAATTCTAATAAATTACCTTCATTTGGAAATAAGTCGCTGAGTAACCTAAGGGGGTAACATCAGAGTCAAAGACCTTGAAAAGAGACATTCGCATTATTTTTACCAGAAGGAGCCACATCAACTATTGCCCCATCTTTCTTGCAATAAATCATATTCAGATCAAAATCTTCTGCCATCTTAGAGCTAGAAAGTTTTCCTAGAGAATCTGGAGAGTTAGTACAATTCTTGGAACCATCAAGATCAGCCACAACATGAGGGTTTTAAGAAAGTCTATTAGTCTCACTAACGTCATCAATGCTCCTACTAAGCTTTTTCTTTTCCTTTTCAAACTCGACCTTATTGTTTATCCCAAGAGTATTGACTAGAAGTGAAAAATAATTCTTAACAAGCACCTCCACTGAATTAGTGACTAGTGCCTTAGTAGGAATAATATTAGATGAAACGACATAAGTAGGAATCTCTATAGCCTTGAGAGACTTAGTAATAGGTCTGTAAACTTGTTTACGAATTCTAGAACGTCCTCGAGTTATGTTAGAATCACTTTCGATAGACACCCTAACCTTTTTACCACACTTACAAGAAATAGCAGCATGACCAATAGTTTGACATATAGAGCAAAAGTGCAGTAGTCATTTGTACTCCAAAGGGATAAAAGAAACATTCACTACCAACTTCAACCATTAGAGAATCCGAAATGGGCTGAGATAAGTTAATATCAATAATAATTCTTACAAAATAGCCAAACTCACCTTTAAGTGTCATCTCATCAAATTGTATAGAAATACCAATTCAACGAGCCAAATCAGAAAGGATTTGATGCTCCTAATAAACCTAAGGAAGCTCGTGAAAGCGAACCTAAATTTGTGTATTTGTAGAATTTTGAGAATTTGGATTAAAATTTGGGAACTAAGGTTTTAGGCGGAGGACCCCTAGTTTCAGATTTAAAAAACCCAAGCTCTAAACTCTACTCTTTTCCTCTTCTAAAAAAAGGAGAATGTGGAAAAATCCCCTTCCAAGGGATATCAAACTCAATTCTTTGCTCTTAAATTAGTAAGCTACCAACGAGAATCTCCCTTAGACAAAAATACTCTACCAATCAATGAATATTGACACATTTTTAAGTGTTTCTTCAATGCCAATTCATCCATTTTTACTTGTACATAATTGCCTTTAATGGTAGGCTTCGAAATGTTTGGAGCAATGTTTGTAAGATGACTAGCTATATCTATCCCATTGAGGTTCACAATAGAAACATCAAATTGAGAGGAACTAATCACTTGGGCAAAAGAAGGTTTACTTCCTAAGTTAACACCCAAGCAAGTCTCTTCAATAACTTTAGATATAGAACTACCATGCAAAATAGATTGAGGAGCCAAAATTGAGATAGGACCAAAACTTGAACATTGAGGGAGTATCACGTTTGATTCATGATGAACTATAGTGGTAATGTATTTTTCGTGGAATAAAAAGATGTCTTTGTGACCCAAAATCTGATTCTCCATGAAGGTCAAAGACAACAAGCATTCACAAATTGAAATAACGTGCAAGAACATGTGAGAAACGAAGCCAAACAACCAAACCAAGAGCTCAAAGAAAGAGAAAAATCATTCAGGACTTCTCACAAATAGTTGGTAGGCTTCATGCTTGCAGTCAAAGTCTGGTGGTAAGTAACCATATGGAAATGGGAGTGTTCATGGAGAGAGCCAGAGAAATGTTGAAGCTCCGCATCTTCGTGCGCGAAAGAGCAACTCTCAGATGACGAGATCTTTGTTTGTGTTTGGCTCCTTATATGCGCAGGACCCATTATACTTTTGGGGTGTGACTAGTCCCGTTTTCCCAACAAACAAGACATCATCCAAGGCCCATTATATACAAACATAATGAGTGTAAGATCTGAAATGGTTCTCTGAAAAAGAAAAGAAAAATAGATCAGTTTCATTCTCGACACCTAACCAAAATCTCAGAATTAAATTCACTCATTTTCATTCTAATCATTCCTAGAAAAGACAAAAAAGAAGAAGAAAAATTTTATACAAAAATAGTTGCAATGAGTGACAAGGTCACTGACAAACATTTTTCAGTGTCGACGAAGGATCGTTCAGGAAGGAGGGTTGGCAGCAATGAGTCCACAGAGGAGGGTCGGTGGTGGAGCTCGTGTATATGGTAGAATGATGTTCTAAGTTTTTTCTTTATCAGGGCTCTATGAAGTCGTAGAAGCAAAATGGGTTAATTGAGAAAATGAAAAAAGTTCAATGAAATGATAGTGTATTACACCAAAGGTTTGATGGAATATTCCATCGAAGATTTGGTGGAATATAGTTCCATCAAATTTCTTTCCATTAGAGAAGCTTTCTCTACTTAGGCTTTCCAAGCAAACATTAGAATTGCGCTCTTTAAAATCGTTTCCTTTCTGTGTTTTCCTTTGCCTCCAATGAAATCCACTCCAACGCACAATTATCTTCTTCTTCTTCTTCTTCTTCTTCTTCTTCTTCTTCTTCTTCTTCTCAGTAACCGAGTCTGTTCGCTAGATATCCCGCCATATCAAGTTGCTTATGCGATACACGTTCCAACACCATTATCCAACCATGGAAAGCTTTGATTCATTGTCCGAGTTAGTTTTACTGGTTTTTATTAATGGCTTCCCGAAACCAGAACTGTGCTCCTCTTAGTCCCTCTACTATAAGCCCTAACTTTTCTTTTGAACTTCTTTGTTTCTTTCAGAATATATAACAGAAATTAAGTTCTGGGTATTTGATTTTTTTTAAATCATTTTTGTATATATCTTTTTCTTTTTCTATTGGAATTTTTTACATAGTTTTTTGTTTTATTATTATTGTTAAAAAATGGGAAGACGTTAGATTACCAAGGATATAATTTTCTAGGCTACTATAGATAATCAGATTTCTGAATAAATAGTTGGTAACTTATGGTAATTTGTAACCAAACACCACTCTAGTTAATGGTTCCCAAAACAGATAGAACCCAATTTGGTTTCTGGTTGCAAGAGTGACTAGTACGAAATTGGTTGATAATAATCAAATTTATTATTGATTTCTCTTATAATCATATAGTTTATTTATTTTATGGATTACTAGTTTAATTCGCTACTAATGGTAGAAAACAATTTGGCTTCTCCCTTTTAGTGAACAAATTAATAAAATTGATTTCTAATTTACAATAACCAATTTTAATTCAGTTACTAGTTTTCAATTATAGTAGAAACTAATGTGGTTCTTGGTTTCCAGTAACCAATTTGATTAATTACATTAATGGTTTCTAGTACTCAATTGGTTAATAACCAAATTAGTTTCTGATTTCTAATGATAATTTAGTTATAGGTTTCAAGAGTGAAGACTGGTTTCCTTTAACAACTAAATTGGATGTTACTTTCTGGTAACTAAATTGAGTGGTAGTTTTTAGTAACTAATGTTTTTAGTAATAACCAATTTGGTTACTAGTAGAAACCAATTTAGATTCTAATTACTAATAAAAACTAATCTAGATTTTGTTTATTGATAGAAATCAAATTAGTTTTGGTTATGTTTTACAAAATACTATAAATGGTTACTAATTCTAGGATTGATAAATTGATTTTTGGCTTCCATAACTAGTTGTTAGTGATTTATTTTAAAAGTGACCAGTTATAGTATTAGTTGGTGGTTTTCAATAACTAAATTTGATTACTAGTTTTTCTAGTAATCATATAGTTTCTTTGGTAACATTTGGTTTGTTTGGTTACTATTTTCAAGATTAATCAAGATTTGCATATATAATTGGTCACTATTGAAACCAATGACCAAATTGGTTAATGAAATGACAGACTAAATAATGAAATGATAAATTAAATTAGTTTTTACTAATAACCAGTAACCACATTAATTACAGAAAACTGGAAATTAATAATAAAATTAGTCATTGGAAACTAGTAACTAAATTGGTTTAAAAATAAGAAACTAAATTGATTTTAGAAACCAAAAGCCAAATTGGTTTTAGAAACTAGAAACTAATTTTGTTAATTTATTTACTGAAAATATGAAACTAAATTAGTTTTTGATAATCAAAGAAACTAGTAATCGGTAAATAGATAAACTATGTGGTTATTAGAAGTTTAGGAGCAAGAGTCACTGTAGTTACTACAACCA
>JXTB01000018.1:358514-384238 GCA_002914805.1 Parasponia andersonii
ACTCTTTATACTATGTTTGCAAGAAACCACAAAAATAAAAACAATAACTAAATAAACCAATAATTAGAAACCATAGAAACTAACCAGTAATTGGAAACCAAATAGAAACCGTAAACCAATGACCAAAGAAACATGGCTACTAAAAAATCATATGCTTACTACAGGTTATTTATTTTGACAAAAAGAAATTAAAAAAAAACAATCACAATATTGAAACCGATGACCTTGCTAGAAATGATAAATTAAACTGGTTTCTAACCGGCAACCAAACAAACTAATAGAAACTAGAAACCAATAATAACCATTTTTGAGAGCCAATAACCATATCAATTTTTGAAACTAGAGACAGCATTAGTTTTAAAACTCAAAATCTAATTTTCTTAAGGGTGGCTCTATTGACATCCCTCTTTTTTTTTTTCTCTTTCCACCTCTATTTTAAATAGACCCTTTTCTACAATTTAAAAATTAAACATTTTGTTAACACACACCCTTTTAATCTTTCTTATTCCAAAATTGGCCATCATTAAAAAAAACAAGTGAAATTTCCTTTCCCATCTATTAGTTTTAAAAATTTCTCAATCATTTGTCTTGATATCTTTCAATCTTTTATTAATTTCTTGACAAAATCTCAACTTAAAAATCAAGATAGAGGGGGCCAGACTTTTGAGATTTGAAATACTCATCATGTTATATTTCTCCTTGAAAGATAGATTTCTTGAAATTAATTTTTTAGGGTTCTTAAGAACTTAGAAAAATAGAGTTACTTAAATTATATTTTAGGATTGTTTAATATTATTTTAGGGTTCTTGAGTATTTTTTTTAGGGTTCCTAAGAATTATAGAATAAAGTTAGAGTTCTTGAATTTTTTTAAGGTTCTTGAAAAGTAAGAAAAGTAATAAAATTTTTTGAATTATTTTGTAGTATGTTTTTCTATGACTAAAAAAATTTTATTTACCTAAAAGAATTGATTGATTAAGTTTTTTTAATGATTTGCTAATCAATTGTGTTCAAGGGGGTGTGTGAAGAAAAAAATATAGTTAAAAAAAATTCTAGATTTTTAATATTATTTACATCCATTTATATCTTTTTACGTAAGGTATTTATATTATTTAATAATTAGTGGTGTGTGAAGAAAAAAATATAGTTAAAAAAAATTCTAGATTTTTAATATTATTTACATCCATTTATATCTTTTTACGTAAGGTTATTTATATTATTTAATAATTAGTAAATAAAGAGTGGGAAGAGAAAAAAGATGGGTGGCAATAGAGTCGCCCTTTTGTTAATTTGGTTATTGGAATCAAGAAACTAAATTATTTTGATAATAAAAAAAATTAGTAACCATTAAATAGAGAAACTATATGGTTATCAAAATATCAGTAACTAGAAACCAAAACTAAACAAACCTATAATTAGAAACTATGGAAACAAATAGCAACTGTAAACAAGTAAACAAAGAAACATGGTTACTAAGAAACCATATGATTACTCTAGGTTCTTAAGCTCGAGGAGGAAAAAAAGCGACACTAGGTTACCAAGTACTTGTTTTTGCTAAAATAGTTGGTTAACTATAGTAACCCAGGAAAAAAACCAACAATAAACTAAAGTTTTTTTTCATTTTCCCAAACGATAATTCTATAAAAAAAAATTATGTATTCCTTGTTCCTTAAAGGTTCAAGGAAAAAAAAAAAAGTAGTGTCTTGTTTCCCTACGAAAAAAAAAAATAGTTCGTTTAGTCATAAGAAAGGGGAAAAAATAGCTAGTATTTTCATTTTTAAAAAAAAAAGTGAAAAGGGAATAACGTATTTTTTACAGAAAAAAGAAATGAAAAAAAACATAGTGAAAAGAAAAAAAGTATTAGGAAAAAAGAAAGGGGTAAAAAAAGATAAAAAGGAGAAAAATAAATAAAGTGAAAAAAACGGAAAAAGAAAAAAAAACAGAGCTAGTATTTTCGTTTAAAAAAATTTTAATAAAAACAAAAAAGAGGAAAAGGGAAAAAAGAAGATTGTGAAAATGGAAATTTATTAGGAAAAAAAGGAGAGGGGAAGGAAAGATAAAAATGAGAAAAATAAATAAAGTAAAGAAAAAGAAAAGAATTGAAAAAATGAAAATAAGTGAAATGGGAAAAAAATTTCAAAAGAAAAAGAGAAAAAAGAAGAAAAAAGAAAAATAAATAAAGTAAAGAAAAAGAAAAAGAATTGAAAAAATGAAAATAAGTGAAATGGGAAAAAATTTTCAAAAAAAAAAAAAGAGAAAAAGGAAGAAAAAAAGATAGTGAAAAGGAAAAAGTATTAGGAGAAAAAAAAAATAAAAAGGAGAAAAAAATAAAGTAAAAAAAAAAAAGAAATTAAGCCATAGTCATGGGAATACAATAAAGATGCATTAAGCCATTAGACGAGGTTTTTTCTACCTTCACTATGTCACAATATTTAATCTATAAATTATTTTTATAAAGGAGAGGTTATTTACAAAAGGTCACCGGAGGTCCTATTTTTGAATTTGTTTTTAGGAAAATCATATAAAACTTAGATGATTTTCGAAAAACAGAATCTCAAAATTATTTCTTAAAAATCATATTGGGTATCAGTTTCCCAATTGGTTATTATCAACTAAAAACCAAACTAATAACTAGTCATGTTTTATCATTCTCAACAACAAAATAATTATTGATACTTATAGTAACCAATGACTAGAAACCAATAACTAAAGTTTTTCTTGATATCTAGATTAGTTACTAGTAACAAGACTAGTAAATACACGTTACTTTTTTAAGTAGTCATTAATTTAGAAAACAATTTGGTTGATAGAAACTAGCCACTAATGTTGTATCTAATCACTTTTGAAACTAGAAGTAAAATTAGTTTTGTACACTAATCAGAAACTTTCTGGTTAACAAAAACCAATAAATAGATAAACCATTTCCAGACTCTCAAATAGCCAAAGAAATCGTCTAGTTACAAAAGAAACTTATAACTAAATTAGTTACCAGTAACGTATATAGTTGTTATAGGTCACCAAGCACTCATTGTTTATTGAGATAGTTGGTTACCATACGTTACTAATTAAACTTGTTGACTGATAAGATAGTTGGTTACTTATAGTACCTTAGAAAATTATAGTTGGCTATAATAATTGTTGGTGTTGTTCCTACTAACTGTCCATATGTCTTCACTATCACAGAATACTTTTGATCTCGACCCAGATCGGAGAGGCGGGGGTGGCCACCTGCAAAGACTCTCCGATGCTTAAGTCAGATATTTACTCCCGAGATTGAATAGCAAAGACTAGGTTTTTGCTTATAATTTTTTTTTTATATATCCCCTGTACTAGGGGGATGTATGGTATATATATATATAATCATGGAACCGAAAATATACCGGCTCTCAATTCCAGGATCGAGTACTCTTTCTCATCATGACTTACTCCGAAAATCACGGATGGTAGTCACTATAATTTCCCTTGCATTATTGTGATCTACTTTCCGCCGTCCCTTATGGTACGAGCCTGGCAGGGGTGAGACTTTGGCAACCCGCCGTCTACTTATAATTTTTTTTTTTATATATATATCCCCTATACCGGGGGGATATATGGCATATATTTATATATATAATCTTGGAACCGAGAACTTACCAGCTCTCAATTTCAGGATCAAGTACCCTTTCTCATCATGACTTACTCCGAAAATCACAAGCCGTGGTTACTGTAATTTCCTTTGCATTGTTGTGATCTACTTTTCGCCGTCCCTTATGGTACGAGTCTGGCAAGGGCGAGACTTTGGCAACCCGCCAACCTGTCAGGACGGTTTGCCTAATGCGCACACCTACCCAGGATTGTATTAAATGCACTGTCTGGGTCTGGAGCAGTGCACTACCTCCAATGATCTTCTGGCAGAAGACCCTCGAGGCTTCTGACTTCCAGTTGTTGAGGCAAGAATTAGATTGGGCTGAACCCATCCAGGGTCTAGGATGGGCTTTTAAGTGACAACCAATGGGCCCATGTCGTATCACATGTGACTTATGTGGCTTTTAAGCGATCCTCCTAGACACGTGTCGAATAGTGTATCCCCTACCATCTATTGCACCACTTAACCGTCCACGTAGTGCGTGATCTAGGAGTGGGCCCCACAACTGCCCCATTTCCCTATTTGATAGATTCGCATCCATCAAGTGAGGAAATCATGCCTCCAGTCCGCCAATTCGAAGGGTACGCATGGCTCATTACTGTCATTATTCCCTAGTTACTGATATTGGAACACGCCAACCCGTACTATGATTTTTTCAAATTTTTTAAATTTTAACGCTTCCGATTTTCTAGCACTGTTCTCCTCTAGGGAAAACTTTTGCTCTCTTTGATCGCACTCATGATAATGGCTCCGAACCAGAGTCAAAAACTCCATCCCTTCGCGGATTCCAAGTTAGACTCATTAAGGAGGTAGCTCTGCTTCCCCGACGGAGTCACCTTACAAAGGGTCGAGGGCCCGACAAACTTGTACCTTCGCTCATCCGCCCCCGAATGCTCCATCGTCTTGGGGAGGAAGCACCTGGAATGGCTGCGGTTTCCCCTTCCTCCCCTAGTCTACCAGTTCATCAGCCTGACGGGGATTCACCCGAATCCACAAAAAAGAAAAGAAAATTTAGATTAAAAAAAATCAAAAAAGCCAATCAAACATAATAAATTTAATTAATGCATCATCGATATAGAATTAAAATATACGTTTTATTTTTATTTTCTGAAAAAATATTTTTTTGGTTTCTAAGAAGAAAAGTAATTCTCATCCTCATATGATCAATCCAATTGGAAGAAAAAGTACATTTCTTTGGTAAAAAATTTACCATCCCAAAAGATATGACTAAGTCTAGTTAAGAAAAATTCAAAGAGAAAATATATATTTTCTTATTTTACTATAAAATCCTCATCCAAAAGTATGATTACATCATCTAATTTAGATGAATTTTCCACATAATTTTATAAGAAACATAATATAATTTTATGAAAAAGTAGTAAGAGATTTTTCCACAGAATTTTATAAGAAACATAATATGATTTTATGAAAAAGTATTAAGAGGGAGAATAAGGGAGAAAAATCGGTAACAAGATTCATGTAGAGTAAGAGAAATCAGAAGCTATCTAGGTCTTTTTTGAAAACAAGATGTTGTCCATATGATTTGAGATTTTGTGTTATCATGATGGGGGTTTTTGAGAAAGATAGAGAGAAAAATAAATTATATAACTTATAGAATGAAGTAGGGAAGCTTTGTTGTTTTCTATTATAATATATTTTAAAAAAAATAGTACATGTTACTAAATGGATGTACTTTTTGAATATTTAGCACTCTTCTAATACCCTCCAAAACAACCATGGGATCTTTTAAAATTATTTTATGAAGAGATCCAATGATAATAGTATTATCCCTCAAAACAAAGTGAGACTAAGGAACTTTTTTTATTTTAAAAAATAGAAATTATTTTTTGAGAATAAGTAAGGATGTTTGGCATGATTTTTTTAGAACAATTTTTAAAAATAGAGTTAAAGAAAATAAAAAATTCAGATAACAACAAAAGGTTATTTTTAAAGTGTTTTCTTAACTTTTTCTTTTTCTTAAAAAAAGAAAAAAAAAACTCATTCTTCACATGACTTTTATATATACATTCTCTTGTAACTTTTTATTTCCTCATTTTCTCCCATCACTTTCTCTCTCCTTATTTTTTTTCATCATTTTTACTCTTCAAATTTTATTCCATCATTTTCTCTCTCATTATTTTCTATCTTTTTATTTTTTTTAGTCATATTATCTCTCCTCATTCTCTATTGCTACTTTATTTTTTTATGACTTTCTTTATCTTTATTTACTCTCTCTCTATGTATTTTTATCATTTTATCTCTCTTGTATATGTGTTTTTATTAATTTCTCTCTCTTCTATCTTTTATTTCTTCATTCTCTTTTATTACTCTCTCTCTTTCATTATTATCTTTCATTATCTTTTCTCTTATGACTTTTTTTTCTTCTTATTCTTTTACTTAAATTTATCTTTTATCACTCCCTCTTGACTTTTTCTTTCTAAATATTTTTTTATAATACAAATATGATTTTTTATATTCATCTTTTTTTCCCTAAAAACTGTTTTTAGAAAATATTTGCCAAACATCCTTTATTCTTTGAAAACATTATGAAACAATTTTTGTTCTTATTTCTGATAATACTGAAAACAAAAAATGAAAAAACAATGTCAAACATGTCCTAAATTGATGTCCATTATTATTAATTATTTTATTGTTATTTTGCTCGTTATTATTATTTTTTTTTAACAATCATATAAAGCCCCGACTCTACGCGTTACGACAGCTAAGCATTACAACAACTAAGATCAACATCATGTATTAAGTGTAGCTCCTACCTTTTTCAATCTTTATAATAGTATGTAGTACGTAGCTAGAGCTAGATTCGAATATTTGGAAATTGCCCTATGATCAGCTACAAGCTCCTTGTTGTCTGCCTTAATTTTGCTTCCAATTATGGAACTTTATAGCTTGAGGCTATAAATAACTAGTTTTGTAGTATTAACCGGAACTCAGTTTCTCTATATATACATGCATAGTGTCACGGTCTGGGAGTTTCAATACCAATAATGACTATGTGGTACCGAGACTTCCTAAGTCTCGGTCAGTTTTCCGCCTATCTGTGTACCATGGGTCACTTTTTCGCGCCTTTATATGTGCATATTCCAAGCCGCACACTTATAAGAACGACTCCCGCCGAGTCTTGCTCATAAACAACTATAATGGCATCTATGTGCCATGGCCTCCGCCGAGCCACTCGACCCGTTCATAGGTTCTCAACATGCCTTCGAGGTTCACGCCACACACCCTCTCACCCAAGGATGTTCACACCTTGGTGACATATGTCGCTAGGTGCTGAGACTAAATCGACACTCCGTCTCCTCTGATAAAGCCCCACTAATACCTCTCGGATAGCTCCCGTGGTACTAAGGGTGTTCTCACGTCCATAGGCCAATCATCGTGGCAACAAGCTCACTAGAGAGAAAACAAGTGCATATAATTTCTTAGCAGCTTGCAGCCTTGTGTGCAATCTTCTCGTATGGGAGCACCACGCCACTTACCAATTTCCCACTTACTGTCGACGCCCACGTAAGGTCTACCGGAGACCAACATATGTTGAGGTATGCATAGTCTTGGCATATCACACATCCTCTAGTAATCCCTCTCTGCAAGTGACTTGTCTAAGGCTAACTTGTGTTGAGGCATACATAGTCTTTGCGCACCATGCATCCTCGGTCTCCCCATAAGTGGCCTTCCTGTGACTATCTCATGTTGAGCCATGCATAATCTAAGGCCCCATGCATCCTCTAGAAAGCTCAGTCCATGAATCATGCTTACGGTATAGTGGCCTACAAGTCGAACACACCACTAAACCTCCGAGTGGAGACTATGCGCAATACCGAGCGGCCGGTACTATCCATGAGTCTCTCTTCCTCGTGGAGACACTAAGGGTCTCCTCGTGGTTCCCTAGTGCCCGCCCCTACAAGCACTCTCCGTGGGCTAGTAAGTAGCTCACTTAGCCATCGGCGCTCATCATGGCCAGGGGTGGTGGAGAGCCAATACCATACACCCTCCCTTAAAGAGCATTTTGTGCTTTTGGCCTAGTTTCCCAAGGAAATATGATTTTCACCCGGGAATCATATGGCCTAATAAATACTTTTCTTCAAGATATTAACGAAACGATCGCATATCTGTGATCCTCTCATCTAGAAGACGGGGTCCCTTCGACCGGAAAAATTATCGGACGCAAGATGAACAAGTTAGAAAATTCTAACTATGTCCTGAACAATAGGAAAAATCCCACTATGTCTCGAAACTCTACATAAGTGACCGTAGGCCAACTCCCATGAGCAAAACCACATGACTAGTTTCCTAGGCTCACTCTTATCATGAACGAGCCTTCTCGCGGCACATTACACATAGCACGTTAAGACATCAATCAAAACTATATATATATATATATATATATATATATATATATATATAGGTTGTCAATCCAATAGGTATTTTTTTTCTTTACTTATGGGTAGATTTTTTTTCTTAACCATTGGATCACAATCTAATGATGATCCAATGGTTATAATGAAATGCATGAAAAGACGTGCATCATTAATACTCTTTCTCTCTCTTATTTTTTACAATAAAAAAATATGCATGCTAAATTTTCATTGGCCAAATTGATACCTATGTATAGGTAAAAAAAAAATATCTACTGGATTGGTGCCCATATATATAATGTTGCTATATAGTATAGATATATCACAAACAAGTATATTATTAATACTCGTGACCAACCATACGTATGTATAAAGCACGTCTATTTAAGTTAGTTTACGAATAGAATAGACTAATGCCAAACAGTACGGAAAAAGAGAAGACTATACTACTATGGTTTCATGGAATCTCCAAATTAAAATCTCCCCGCCTATGTAAAAACCCTTTAACGTACGATAAGATATCACGTGGCTATTTATTTATTTATTGGAAAATAAAAGAGACGTATTTCGTGGAAATATATGCAGTGCCACGCAAAGAGGCTTACTTCAGTTTCTCAATATGTATGACCAACAATAAAAAGCTTGAGTTAGAAGATCGATCAACTTTATTAATTCCACGGCCATTTTCAATAGTACGATCAGGTTTTTTAAATTTTTTTTGTAGTGATATAAGTCAATTAAGATTTGCCAAGTCAATCAAATCCTCAATCTTATCATGATTGATCGCCAGGATTACATCAAATCCGATAATGGAATTAGCTTATAGACCTCGAGAAATTTGACAGATCATTCGGATTAACCTAATTACGTATACATAAACATAACTTTCTTTTTTTTTTTCGGTCAATAACCATGACTTTTTTGTTTTCAATGTGACTGTTCACCAAACATGGTATCATACTCGTACCCCATGGATACCGAATATATAATATACGTCGGCTTAATGGTTCTAGAACGTCATAAAACTATATAAAAAATAAGACTCGAATCGTGAAAACCCTATATTATTTTTTTTAATTTGCAAGTTGCAACCCACGGGGTGGAAGATCGTCCTATGTTAATCTCCCTCTCCACTTCTCGATTGTATACATATATGTATTTACTTAGATTTATATTTTGTAATGTTTTATTAAATCGCTCTTTATGTGTTAATGAAGTCTTTATTCACATAGATTTAGTTTCACGAAAGTCATTAGTTTTCTCTCTGGTTTTGTTACTCATATAGTTTTTGTTTTTTAATTTTTAATTTTTTTGGACGTGAAACTTCTAGGATCCTAATATAGAAGAATTAGTTATATTGTTGAAAAAAAACCAACTCAGGTGTTTGGAAACGGATTTTGAATTAATAGAGTTTAAAATGTCTATTTATTGGGGGAGCTCTAATGTTATCCAATGTACACCTATTTGTAGATTTGATTGTGAAATAATGTTAGGTATCCTAGATAATTTACCAAATTTTTAATGCTGACACATGTAATAAATAAATTGTCACTATTCAATTCGTAAAAGTTATTAAATTTATCTGTGTTGTGTTAATTTTCAATGTACTAATTGAATGTTAACAACTCATTTGTCACATGTGTTAATATAAAAATTTTGATAAATTATTTGAGATACCTAACATTATCTAAAAGAATAAAATATGTTTTTTTTTAGCTAAGCGGTAACTAGTAAGCTTCCTGTCAAAGTAAAAAGCCGTAAAAGAAAGAGTAAATCAAATTCCAAAATTAAAGAGAACCAAGTAAAAATTGAACGCATAGCATCTACTGAGATTTTTCTTTTTTTAAAGATAAGAAAGGTATTTGGAGAAGAATATTTAAAGAAGCAGTTTAAGCTAAAGGTTTATTAACAATGACGTCGATTCATTTTTTTTCTTTTCAAGTCAAGGTAAAACTTATGATTAGATGATCATCATCGACGATTTCAAGCTGGCTACATTATTGGCGTCCTTAAGGATCCAGTCAAATTAAAAGCGTGTCGCATGCCCAAACTCTTTTTTTTTTTTTTTTTTTGAGAAAAAGAGAGGAAGCTAACACTTATAATATTTTTACCTACACTTGTCAATAATGAAATGCAAAAATTTCTACATAAACCAATTTACAAGTTAGGATACAGTTGCTCTTTATGTTTTGGGTACATGTAGTACACCTTGAAAGAATTTGACTAATTCACATATGGACAAAACTAATTTGGCCTTTATGCTATTGATGTTTTCAAAACAATGACAATGTGTTCAACGTTGATCTTAGATAAATCTACATAAAAATATCATTTTTCTCCCGGAAAAAAAAATAATAAAAAGTGTAGTACTGCGGATTATTATTCTCCAGTCAAACCGTTATGATGGCTTCAAAATTAGTACACTAAAGCAAATTTTATTCCTTCTGTACAAAAACCGTTGGTTATCTGTACAAGAGTCATGAGATGTCCCACAATCCACCTTCTAACCTTGTTTTTATTTTTTTTTATGTGGTTAATTGTCTTATATTATTTCACTTTTCATATTCATTTCAGGAAATTACTGTAAAAATAATTAGAAATTTCAGGAGATTACTGCATACGCGTTTACCTTCTAGTAAACGTCAATCATCATTTAAGAATGGTAGGTCTCCAAATTAGTTATCCATAAGGGAGTACAATAAGCCAATTTTAATAGTAAAAGACTTATTAGTATTACCAACGAGTTAATGCCGCTTATTTACGTGGCACCAATATGTCTTTTATTATTCTTTTTGCTGAAGTAAGAATATATTAAAGCAAAAGACAAACAATGTTTTTTTTTTTAAGGGAAATGAGAAAAAAAAAATTAAACCACTAAATCATTCAGTACATAAAAGTTGACACAAGTAGGGATTTCATCAACCCACACTTGGTCACTACAAAAACAAAAACGGAAATGAGCTAGGGTTATGAGGTACCATATTCCCAAGCCTATATGACAGCAAGTAATATTACCAAGCAAAAAAAAGAACCATAAATATCCTTAAGAATAGGGCCCTCCAATAAGTGCAAGGAGCTATTTTGGATAGCTGAAATGACATTTCTTGAGTCACTTTCGATAAAAAAGATAAGGAGATTATGCTCTACTGCAAGCATGATTCTTTCTTTAATAGCGATACACTTGGCGAGAAAATAGGAGAAAATACCCACAATTTTCTTCGAGAGAACAGCACAAATTGAGCCTGAGTTGTCTCGAATAACGACACCTACTCCTATATAGTCATAGCCTATACCTAAAGTAGTGTCCACAATTCGTTTCAAAGAATTAAAAGGGGGATACAACCAAGAACCACCAGAAAAAGTTGCTCCCGAATGGTCGAAAGTTAAAGTACCCTGATTCAATCTTTGGAATTCTTTTAGCCACAGGTCATCATCTTCAAAGAGAGTCTCAGGATTACAAGTTTGATCATCATGAACGAGGGTGTTCCTATTATGCCAAATCAGCCACGCAATTATATACCACAATTCAAAGTCTACTTTGTTGATTTTGTCCTTCAAGTAAAGAAACCATTCTGCCATAGTGTAAACCTGAAAGTTTTCCACATGCTCCCAGAAATAACTTAAAAACCAACAAGTTTTGTCATGGTAACAAGAGACAATTGCATGAAAAGAATACTCCACTCCCTTCTGGCAGCAGGCACAAACTGAAGAAACTTTTATACCACAATGAGACAAATTATAGATAGTAGGGAGGAGATCATACAAAGCTCTCCAGATCAGCGGGGTCTGGCTGTGATGAGCTACGAGTCTCTTACTCAGCTCCGCCATTATCTCCTGTTTCTAGTCGGGGAGCACACCTTCCGGGTTCTTCTGGTGTCGTCTACCCACTGCCATTTCCACCTTGAGGGGCCTTGTCTGGCTTTGTTGTTCTCATTGCATCCGCAATCTGGATGGGGCAGGGACTTCCCTTGGCTGTTGTTGACCCCTGAACTCCTGCTGGACCTCATCGTCGAAATCCTCTCTTCGCACGCTCCTGGCCTCGCTTGCCTATAGCCCTTCAAGACGGGCATTGTCTCTACGAATTTTGGTGACCTCATCCTTTAAACTCAGAACGGCCTCATGAGCCATCTCCGCTTTCTTGTTAGCTTCCGTCAAGGCGACAAGCATTTGATCCAGCTTTTGTTCCAGACTGGGTCACGCTTCCGGGGGGCTTCCTTCGGCATCAGGCCGCGTGCTTCTTGTTATCATTCTCGAGGGTGTCATCTGATGTCATATGGCTTTTTGTTCGGGGAGAGCGCAGTCGTGAGACTCTTACTCTTTCTCTCGCGCTCTTCAGTTCTCACAGACGGCGCCAAACTGTTAGTGCTGTTCTTACCAACTGTCCACGTGTCTTCGAACTGTTGGTGTTGGTCCTACCAACTGTCCACGTATCCAAACTGTTGGTGCTATTCCTACCAACTGTCCACGTGTCCTCGCTATCTGAGGATGCTTTTGATCTCACTCCAGATCGAAGAGGCTGGGGTAGCCACCTGCAAAGACTCTCCGATGCTTAAGTCAGATATTTACTCCCGAGATTGAATAGTAAAGGCTAAGTTTTTTTTGTTCGTAAGGTTGTTTTCGTCTATCTCTCTGTCTGTGTTTTCGGGGAGATGTATGGCATATATATATATATATAATCCTGGAACCGAAAACATGTCGGCTCTCAATCCCAGGATCGAATACCCTTTTCTCACCATGATTTATTCCGGAAATCACGGGATGCGGTCACCGTAATCCCCCTTGCATTGTCCTGATCTACTTTCCGTCGTCCCCTGTGGTGCGAGTCTGGTAAAGGCGAGACTTCGACAACCCGCCGTCCTGTCAGGACGGTTTACCCAGTGCGCACACCTACCTAAGATCGCATTGAATGCACTGTCTGGGTTTGGAGCAGTGCGCTGCCCCTAATGATCTTTTGGCAGAAGACTCTCGAGGCTTCTAACCCCTAGCTATCGAGGCAAGAATTAGATTGGGCCAAACCTGTCCAGAGTCTGGAATGGATTCGGCCATGGCCTGCGACAACCAACGGGCTCAAGTCGTATCACGTGCGACTTATGTGGCTTTCAAGCAGCCCTCCTGGACACATGTCGAATGGTGTGTTCCCTACCATCTATTCCACCACTTAATCGTTCACGTAGCACACGATCTAAGAGTGAGCCCCACAATAAGGTTCAAAAGCAAATCTTTTTTTTCCTTCTACTTCTGGCACTCGCGTGCGTGGGGGAGGTTCTAAGATCAAAGACAAACAATGTTAATAAGAGAACAAAAACTCAAAAGCCGCCACATAAAGGAAAAAAAAAAAAAGGAAGAAAATCCATGAAACCAACTATGATATTCTATTCGTCCTCATTAGCAATTAGATTAATTTTGACTCTACTTTATTAAAATTAACAAGTTGACATAAATCAATTATTTCTCTCCAAAGAAGGGGAAAAAAAAAAAAAGGTTTCCAAGAGTGAAGCTAAATTTCTATTGGTCCGACCAAAACAAGGAACAAACAACATATGGACATCAAACCAACTACTCCTCAGACTTTCGTTCCATAAATAAATAAATCAATAAATAAAGTAAAATAAAAATGAACTTACCTTGAGCCAAATATCCACAAATAAATAAATCAATAAATAAAGTAAAATAAAAATGAACTTACCTTTGAGCCAAATATCCATAAATAAATAAATCAATAAATAACGTAAAATAAAAATGAACTTACCCTTGAGCCAAATAATATTTATAAACCCAAAGAGAGAGAGAGAGAATATATAGCCATATATGCCATATGCAGCTTTAGTCTAGTCAACGTTCTTGCCTAACTATTATTATTTCCCTCTATAAATACCACGAGGTCCGTCCGTAATACCTGACTTTTTATTAATCCAAAACCATATAGTTACTTTGTTCTCTATATTCCAAAACCTTTAAATCAAATTCTTTGCTTAGTCCTTCTGAAATTAACGCCAAAAAAACCCAAACAAAAAAAGATGCTGCAAAACATCATCAATGCAATCTCCGGCGACAATGGGAATAACGACAATAGGAGGATCCAGGGAACTGTCGTTTTGATGAAGAAAAATGTGTTGGATTTCAATGACTTCCATGCTTCGATTCTTGATCGAGTTCATGAGTTAGTAGGCAAAAGGGTTTCTTTGCAGCTCATTAGCTCTGTTAATGGCGACCCTGGTTTGTTCTCTTCTCTTCTATGCATGAATCTTAATTTATGTCGTTTGCTTTAGATTGAGGGGTTGTAAGTAATAATTAACTATTATATTGGTTCATATTTTTGTTAAAAGAAAAAACACTTAAAAACTAATGTGATGAGACTGTTGTATACCCTTTTGGATGTGTTCACTATCATGTACGAAAAAGCAGAGCTTTTTAGCTACAAGCTAACAATTTCTTTTTTTCCTTTTATAAAATAAATTTTCATTTGAACCAAAAAGAGGGATTGAGATTCAGCTTTTAACGGCCGAAAAAGGTTATAAGAGGCCTAATCTCTTATTAGCGGCCCATTGGAAGTGGCGTTAGGATTTTATTGGAATTTTTTATATTATATCATTCTACTATGATGTCTTAGTTTAGATTAAAAAAAAAAATTGGAATCATCTTGGCATTTACAATAATAAGATTTTCTGTGATTTTGTCTCCTTTTCCATGTATGGGACCTAAAAATGTGCTGAACACAATCAATAAGTGCAACCAATGGAATTTTCGAATTATATTATTCTATTTTTCATTTCGAAGAAGGACAATCTGAAAAGTTGGAATGGGAAAATGCTTTACTTGAAACTGTAGGCATGAACTGAGATTTTCAGGGATTTTGTTTCATTAATGTTTAATTGTTTAATGTTTTGATTTAAGTAATGAGAGATATGCACAGCTTTTATGGTTGAGCACACCGTAAAGACACGCTTTATTATTTATGGTTCGGAATCAACCTTTTTTTATTTTTTCTCCAACACATGATTATCCATTCATCCTTGAAAGACAAGTCAACGATGACAAATTGACACATGTCTATGATCAACGGCTAGCAGCCCTTCTACCTGCTCCTTATCATTTCCACAAATAGTTAAGCCGTTTATTTTCTTTAGTCATGGGCACATTGTTGAATAAATCAATAAATGGATACTAGGACTAGGACTAGGACTATGACATGCAAAGTAATACAATATTTGACCCTGATCTGTTCAAAACTGATTTTTCTCTTTCCTTGGCCAATAAGCAAAAAATTTTAATCAGGAAAATTGATAAAAATTGTTTCTCAATGCATGTTATGGTAACATAAATGTTATTCATAGAATCATCCAGGGATAAAAAAAAATTAAAACTTTATATTATAAATGTTTGAACTAAATTGGTAGAGCCAACTTCAAAGCTCTACTGATATATTACCAATTAGAAGCATGTCAAAAGATTTATTTGATTATTCTTCAACTTGATATATAATATATTCATACACATATATATATATATATATATATATATATATATATGTACATTTCAGAAAATGGGCTGCAGGGGAAGCGTGGAAAGCCAGCTTACTTGGAGGACTGGATAACAACAATCACCCCATTGACAGCAGGGGAGTCTGCATTCAAGGTTACCTTTGACTTGGAAGATGAAATAGGAGTTCCAGGAGCTTTCCTAATAAGAAATAATCATCACAGTGAATTCTACCTCAAGACTCTCACTCTTGAAGATGTTCCTGGTGAAGGCCGTGTCCATTTTGTCTGCAACTCATGGGTGTACCCTGCAAAACATTACGAAAAAGACCGCGTTTTCTTCAGCAACAAGGTAACTAAATCATCTCAGCTATGAAAGAGATACTTATTATCAATAAAGTAAGTTTAGCTGTTCTACTTGTGGAAAAGGGTCAGCATTGAGTTACACATTGAAGCAAGTTTCGTTTTGGTCATGGATGACGAGCTAAACTCTTGTTATATATGTTGGTGTAGACATATCTTCCAAGTGAAACACCAGCTCCACTTCTTAAGTACAGAAGTGAAGAACTAGTTAGCTTGAGAGGAGATGGAAAAGGAGAGCTCCAGGAGTGGGATAGAGTTTATGACTATGCTTACTACAATGATTTGGGGAATCCAGATAAGGGTCCAGAATATGCTCGTCCTGTTCTTGGAGGGTCTACTGACTACCCTTACCCTCGTAGGGGAAGAACTGGCAGACCACCAACCGAGACAGGTTAGACTTTTATTTACACTTCTGTTCTTTGTCTAATCTTTAAATCTGGCTTTTGTTCAATTAGCTATGACGAATAGGGAGCAGCTGAGTATTTTGCTCTTAAATTAATTGTATCATTCTTATTCCTAATTAATATTCTGTAACATACTATGAGTCCATGGCAGATCCTAACACCGAGAGCAGGCTAAAGGTTCTTAAGAGTTTGAACATTTATGTCCCGCGAGATGAACGATTCGGGCACTTGAAGATGTCAGATTTCCTTGCTTATGCACTGAAATCTGTAGCTCAAGTCATTAAACCTGAGCTAGAATCCCAATTTGACAGCACTCCAAGTGAGTTTGACAGCTTCGAAGATGTGTTGAATATCTATGAAGGAGGACTTGAGCTGCCTAAAGGATTGCTTGACAACATAAGAGAAAACATCCCTGCTGAGATGCTCAAGGAAATATTCCGAACTGATGGAGAACGACTCTTCGAGTACCCTCTACCTCAAGTGGTTAAAGGTATAAAGGCATATATTATGGCACAGTCGTTGAGTTTATAGGATCACTTTTCATTCTAAAGATTGTTTAGCTGTCCTCTCATATGCTGTTTTCTTTCGTTTATTATGGAGCAGAGGATAAGTCTGCATGGAGGACTGATGAAGAATTTGCCAGAGAAATGCTGGCTGGAGTTAACCCTGTCTCCATTCGTCTTCTCCAAGTAATTCTTAGCTTTCAAAACTAGTTCTCGCAAAATTAGCGAAAATATTAGAACCTGCTTGATCTTTGTGATTGCCAAATGCAGCTTTTTGGTTTCACGTTTAATTAGTTTTACTTCTATTTTAAATACAGGAATTCCCACCAGCAAGCAAGCTAGACCAAAAAGCGTATGGTGATCAAACAAGTACCATAACTGAAGAACACATAAAGAATAACTTAGATGGACTCACTGTTAACGAGGTAACTAATATTCATAGCTCTAGTCTTCACATGAGTTTCAAAAGAAGTGTTTAGTAACAAAAGTTATTATGTTGGTTTGACAGGCAATTGAGAAGAATAAGTTGTTTATATTGGATCACCACGATACATTGATTCCTTATCTGAGGAGAATAAACTCAACTTCAACAAAGACTTATGCCACCAGGACCCTCCTTTTCTTGAAAAACGATGGCACTTTAAAACCATTGGCAATCGAATTAAGCTTGCCGCATCCAGATGGTGATCAGTTTGGTGCAGTTAGCAAAGTATACACTCCAGCTGAACAAGGCGTTGAAAGTAACATTTGGCAACTGGCTAAAGCCTATGCTGCTGTAAATGATTCTGGTGTTCATCAGCTCATTAGTCATTGGTATTAACTCTTTCACAGAAAGTAGTTGAGCAAATAACTTTATTCCATAATTTTTGCAAACGGGTTATGTTTACAACCTTTTAATTTTGATTCTCAATCACAGGTTGAACACTCATGCCGCAATCGAGCCATTTGTTATAGCAACCAACAGGCAGCTAAGTGTTCTTCACCCGATTTACAAGCTCTTGCAACCTCACTTCCGGGACACCATGAACATCAATGCCTTTGCCAGGCAGATTCTCATTAATGCTGGAGGCATTCTGGAGTTCACTGTTTTTCCAGCGAAGTATGCCATGGAGATGTCTTCAGTAGTTTATAAGAACTGGGTTTTTACTGAGCAAGCTCTCCCAGAGGATCTCCTTAAGAGGTAAAATCTTTTCAAGTCTATATTATAGTACTAATTCAAGGTTGTCTTTATCAGTTATTTGCGAATAGAAGTAAATAAACTTAGTACATATTTATTAGCAATTGTTAAGAAAATGACACTTCTTTTTCAATATACAAGAGGGAAATGGCGGTTATTTTCTTGATTGAAATATGGTTCTTACTATCAAGATTCCAAACTAGCAAAAAATACAAGCATTTTTTTATCATTCTATTGTTCCAATGACATATTGTAACTTTGCTTTATTCAGAGGGGTGGCAGTCAAGGACTCAAGTGCCCCCCATGGTCTTCGCCTACTGATAGAGGACTATCCTTATGGTGTTGATGGGCTGGAAATCTGGTATGCAATCAAAACTTGGGTCGAAGACTACTGCTCTTTCTACTACAAGACTGATGAAGCCATTCAAAAGGACTCAGAGCTCCAATCATGGTGGAAAGAGCTCAGAGAAGAGGGTCATGGTGACAAGAAACATGAGTCATGGTGGCCTAAAATGCAGACTCGTCAAGAGCTAATTGACTCATGTACCATAATCATATGGATTGCTTCTGCCCTCCATGCAGCTGTCAACTTTGGACAATACCCTTATGCAGGATACCTCCCAAACCGTCCTACACTAAGCCGGCGGTTCATGCCCGAAAAGGGCACTCCTGAATATGTAGAGCTTCAATCTAATCCTGAAAAGGCTTTCTTGAAGACCATCACGGCTCAGCTTCCTACCCTTGTTGGGATTGCCCTCATTGAGATTCTATCTAGGCATGCTTCTGATGAGGTTTACCTTGGTCAAAGAGACACTCCTGAGTGGACTAAGGACACAGCCCCATTGGAGGCCTTTGATAGATTTGGGAAGAAACTTACTGAGATTGAGGGGAGGATTATAAGTATGAACAATGATGAGAATCTTAAGAACAGAGTTGGGCCAGTTAAGATTCCATACACTTTGCTCTACCCCACTAGCAAAGAGGGACTTACCGGCATGGGAATTCCCAATAGTGTCTCAATCTAAAAAGCTTGTGATATCTTTGGTGTTAGGTATATTATCAAGTGTTTTGCTAGTTCTTTTGAGAGGGGTGGGTTTGTAGATTAATGTTTATTATTTATTATGGAAAATAAGGGTATTCTGTGGTTAGAAAGTCCTGAAGCTTACCCAGTTACCTATAATTTCTGTGATTTGTAAGATGATAAACTAACGGTTGATATGTACTATAAGACATTCAAGTATTTTAATTGATATTCTTGATGCCAGTTACTTAGAGTTCTGGTATATGATATTTCCCTAGCAGCCCTTTTCAACTGCTCATTAGTAACAAGTCTATCCAAGAAATCAATAAGAATTAACAAATAATAATACTAACAATACTTACAAAAAGACTCAGGACACTTGCTAAAAATCACAATAATCATAGTGCCTTAAAAATATTGACACCAAAAAAAAAAAACACTTATATTTGTTTTCTTCGTTAATCTACAGATTCTACACCCTTGGTGCCCTTAAAAATGAGGGCAACGTTAATTCATTGCCCATTCCATGTTTGAACTACCATTTTGCCTCATGTCATGGCACTTAATTTTCGTCATATAGTTATTAAAAAATTGGTATTTTTTTTCTTTACCTATCGATAGGTATTTTATTTTAACCCTTGAATCACCATCTAATGATGATCCAATAGTTATAATAAAGTACATGAAAAGACGTATATCATTAATGTTCTTTTTCTCTCTTACTTTTTACAATAAAAAAATGTATATGCTAAATTTTCATTGGCCAAATTGATATCTATGCATAGATTAAAAAAAAAAATACTTCAGTAAATTTTTATTTTTTTTATTAATACATAAGTATCAATTTGGCCAATAAAAATTATACATAATTATCAATTTGACTAATAAAAATTTAACATGTACATTTTTTTTATTGTGAAGAATAAGAAAAAAAAAACGTTAATAATACACGTCTTTTCATACACTTCTTTATAATCATTATATCATCACTAAAAAAAATACTTACCCCGTAAATAAATAAAAATTACATTGGCAACCATATATATATATATATATATATATATATAATTTAAGAAAAAAAAAAAAAAAGGAAAACCTATATCAGAATCAAGAATTGCCAATACTCTTATAATCAGAACCCATAATAATCAACCATCGACGTAATCACACCAGAACCCAAATCTCTTTCATTTTTGGAGTTTTTTCGTTTTGCGATAAAAATAAAAAATAATAAAAATAAAATATACGAAGGGCCTTGCAAATTAAAGAATAAGCTTACTTCAACATTGCAATTGTTTTAAGCCTTGGTTGGTGGCCATGGATTCTTCTTGAGAGATGCAGACAAAAGGATAAGATTCAAGGAGGAAGAAAATAAGAAAATAAAAAGAGATGGGTCCCACTAATTAATTTATGTGATTTTTTTTTTCTGAATTTATTTTTCATTTTTCAAATTTTTATTTATTGTTTTATATTTTTAAAATTTAAATTGACCGACATGTATCTCTTGAGATGATATCCGTTTTTTTTTTTTTTTCGTCTGAATTGTTACATTATTCTTTTCCATTGCCAGGCCATGTACCTCCTTCTCCTAGGGCTACCGTGTCCAAGATTTCCTTTGGATTCTCTCAGTGTTTTGGGTTCGATACTTCGATCCAGCCACTAATTTTTAAGAAAAATCATCTCTTTTATCAGAATCTGAATATGTTAAATGGTTGCCGCATGATGTATTAAAAACTAAATAAATGACATGAGTTAGAGCTGAAAATTATATTTTGAAAGAATTGATTGTTAAGTTAAATTCTCCACGAAACTGTATTTCATGAATGTTTCGTGCCGAGCTTGTATTTATGAAGCCTAATTAGTTTAATACAAAAAATGTAGATATGAAGATATTTTCTAGCTAATAATTTATAAGAAATCGGACGAGCCGAGAGGGAAAGCTTATATACTGACAATTATAATATAGTAATAAGAACTACACTCACTGAATCCTTCAAAAAAAAAAAGAACCGCAGTCAATAAACACAAAATAAAATAAACCATCACAATCAATAATGATAAACGAGCACATATAAGTGTTAACTATCATTACATTTAATTTAAGATCGTATCATATACCATAAGGTAATACTAATGTCTTGACAAGATTTGAGCACCACTATTAAAGAGAGACATATTTAAAGGGTGAGATCCAATTCTATGGATTTTTTTTTTTTTTTAGTAAAAACGAGTTACTCCAAAGAATTTGGTTGATCAAAACAAAAAACTTCAAATTGCAATATAAATATAAAAATTATAATTTCAATCTCTTTAAAAAAAAAATAGACGAAAAATGTATCACAAATACAACGAAAAACAAATTTATAAGTTATTCTAATTGTTCAAGAGAAAGAGATAATAAAAATCACTAATAATCTATTCTCTTTAATATTTGTATGAGACCGTACTAATTGAAATCAATATCCACGAAAGAAAAAATAAAATAAAATTAGTAAATTTAAAATCTGAACTAAAATATACCAAAAAATTGGTATTATAAACCAAATTTAGATCAAGTTATTAAAATTGTAAAAGAAAAGAAAAATAAAAGAAATGAAAAAAAAAATAGTGCTCAGGAGTAGAGGCGAAAGAAGGAAAAGCGAAGAGACCTCTGTAACCTCCGATGAGTGGAATAACGCTGAATTTTTTTGCTTTGTTTGGCCGAGGTAGAGAGAAAGAGAGGCTAATCCAATTCTATCGATTTGTGTGCTAATGATAGCTATAAATTTGTTTGGTACTTTTATTTATTTATTTATATTTTTAGTTCAAGTTATAAATATAGAAAAAGTTACTAATACACGCGGTGATAAGTACCCAAAATAATAAAAGTCAACTTCACTAGTTTAAGCTTAAGTTTCTATACGAGTATCACAAATATCCCCTAATACTCTATAAAATACAAATAATAGTGTCAAAACCATTTGTATTTTCCTATCATATTTAATTATTATTGTCTAGATTTAAACTAGCCAATCTATGCTGGAAACTTGGATGTTACATCGGATGGAAGATCCAAAATCTTGTTTTCATATTCACTTTTCTTTCAATAATTTATAAGCCGTTAGTATATAGAGAGTGGCTTAATTATAAATAAATAAATAAATAATATTATTAGCATTAGTAGTGTAAATAGTATCAATATGTACTAATCTAATTATAATTTTGATAAATTTATATAAATTTTAATTTATTAATTAGAATTATATAATAATAAATAAATATATATTAGAGATACGTTACGGTGGCTCTAGATATTATTACTGCTTTATAATATTACTTTGCATTACTTTTAAAAGGACATGCATCGTTACTTATTACTTTTTATTATATCTCCATAATTATCCATAGCTAATCTATTTGGCGCACGGGGACTTCGTGCTATCTACCAAGTTTAGGAAATTTGCCCACGTTGAAAATGAAGGACCACAGACCACCAACCCCCTTTTTTTTCATTTTTTTTAAGGGTCAAGAAATTATTACCATACCTCTGTTTTATTTATCATAATACACAATCACATGTATATAAAGAAATCATTCATATGTTTCAGCAGGTAAACAATTAGAAAAAAAAACATATATCGATAAATGACAAAACTATATGTTAATATCCTTACAGTAATTTTGCAAAATAAAACTTAGGATTTTATCACCTATATATACATGTTTACATATATATATATATATATTCCTCTGAAGAAGAGCTGATGCCAATATCGTTGTCATATTATTTTTTTCAAAAAAAATGTTGATTACTCTTACAGTTTCTACTCTTTAGTATTTAGTATCGACTCACTTATCCACAGAGTCAGCCAGCTCACTTCCTGTTTCCTCATGCCCACCGACCTTAGATAAAACGTGTCTAAATTGGGTTGTAGATAAAATAAATGCTGAATTGTTTAAATTATCACGTTCTACAGAAAATAATAATTAATTTGTTTCTCCTGTTTTCGAAATATGGGGGCAATTGTTAAGTTATGCCTACCTTACAATCTTATCTAGATACTGATAACTGACAGAGTGACACATAATCTGTCAGTCTCAATTGTTTAAAAATGAATTATTGAAGTTTTTCTTTTTCTTTTTCTTTTTTTCTTTTTGCCCTTTTCTGAGAACGGTACGAGAAATTGATATCTATACTATCTTTCATGAAAAAAAAAAAGAAAAGAAAAGAGGGTTAATTGCAGTCTCTTTTATTATTATTTAGCATAAATATTTTATTATGTTTTCTAATATTTATTAAAATTTGAAATATTTATTAGAATTAGTGGGGTCTACCGCTTAAATAGTGAGACAAGAAAATAGAACAAAAAGCTATAAATATAAGAGTTTCAAGTGATCTTGTTCTTAGTCGTTAATTATTTTTTGGTGATATCTTCTCTAAAATATCATAGATCATATTGATAGTGATCTATTTTCTTATTGGCTAATTATTTTTTATTATTAATACCATATCATTTTTTTGAATTTTTTTTTCCATATAAAGCTCACCGTTAAGTTATCAAGTGCAGTGTCACGTATTATTTTGGTTACGAATTATGATATTTTAATACAAGTGAGGAAATTATTTTTGAATACAACATATCGCAGCTAAGTGGCAAATTGGAAAAGAAAATATTAATATTCCAAGAATGTTACACCATTGTAACTACATATATGTTTCCCCTTTGCTAGAAACTGATGAGCTTCTGGACTTAATACAGGTAAACCATTTATCCAATGGATAAGTTTTATGTGTGAGTCGGTAATATTCAATTGATAAATATAAGTAATATATTTGTGGTAAATTTTAATGTACTAATTAAATAATACTAACTTAAATGCATTAAAAATTTGGTACAAATTTTGGTACACATAATACTATCCTTATCCAATAGTTTTTCGACAAAAAAATAAAGTTTAACTATATTAATAATTATACTTGTTGTACTACTTTAGTTCTTAAATTTTTAATTTACATAACAATGATCATTGAATTTTGTAATTATTACAATAATGATTATTTTTTTACAAACTTTTAAATATCTGATAGAAATAAGTTATTATAAAGTACACAGTTTGATAATTATAATCAATAATAAAATTCTAAATTTTCAACATATTCAATAGAATATCAAGACCTATGTAATTGTTATAACAATGACAATTTTTTTTTAACAAACTATTAAATTTTTAACAAAAATGAGTCATGTGCAATACAGACTGATAACTATACCTGTAAATGAGACTTCAATTTACAAAATTAAATAATGCCCGTGAGATACTTTGTCTATGACTATTTAAAAAACTAATATGAGTCATTAATATAATAACTGTATAATTTAAGGATTATTTTTGTGTAAATTGAAAATTTAAGGGTTAAAGTGGTGTAACAAGTATAATTCATAGGTTGTTACTATTATTAACCCAAGAATAAACGAATTCTAGGTACACTAGTAAATAAGGAACTTTTTGTTATAGTATTTCCTACACGTACATTTTCTTAATCTTTGAATAAATGCTTGAATTTATCAGGTTTATACTAAGTACCAGGCTAATTTGTTATTATTGTGTCATTCATAAAAAAAAATCTAATTATTAGAAACCTCAAAGTATAGACTAAATCTAGATTTTTTTAAAATGTGTGAAAAATGGTTAGATTATTTTGCGAATTGATTGTAAAATCATTCAAATTAATATTTTGTTTCAAATGGATGCTTTTTAGGTAGTATGTTATGAAATAATCTGATATAAAACTGAATTATTTCATAATCAGTAACATAAGCTACAAAATAATCATAAATTATCCCGATTCATCTGACGACATTTAATCAACTGATATACTTCATATAAAAATCAATAACCTCATAAACATTTTTTTTTTAAAGTGAACATTTTAAAAGTTAGGGTAAAACTTACGTTTAACCTCCAAATTTTAGACTTAATCTCATTTTAAGTCCTAATTTTTTAAATGACTAATTGGAGACTCTTGATATATTAAGGTGTCTCATTTTGATCTTTTCATCACTATTATGTTACAAATGGATAAAAAAATCTCAATTTTGGCCTCCGAGTTATTATAAAATTCTATTTTGGCATTCAAACTTTAAAACATTTATATATTAACAAATTAATCATTAAAATGTCACATTTTCATCTCTACAATCACTTTATTATAAAAACGAACAAAAAAGAGTTCATATCACTCACATGAGGCTTTTAACAAAAATGTCTTAAGCAATTTGTATAACAAAAATGAACTAATAGAAATTTTTTATTTTTTATAAAATATATATATAAAAACAAAAGATTTATTTTGGTACAAAAATTAGCGATCCCTTTATGACCATGATTTAGTTTTAAATTATTTTTTGAATATTCTATAGACTCATCATACTAGATGAATATTATAATAAATTAAAATATAACTATGATGCACTGCATTATTAATATTCAAATCAAAATTTTTTAATATATATAATAACTTGAGGTTTTTATGACAAAACTAAAAAATATAGTACATTCTAGTTATATCTGAACTTAATGTAACATTCACTTAGTATGATGAATCTAAAGTAGATCACGAAATTTCAAAACTAAATTGTGGCTACAAGGGGATCATTAATTTTTTTATCAAAATAATTTTTTTAAAAAAATATATTTTTAAATAAAATAAAAATATTCAGTTACCTCATTTTTGTCTTTTAGTTGCTTAAATTATCTTTGTTAAAAATCTTATGTGATTGATACATATTCATTTTTGTTTGT
>JXTB01000018.1:384253-395029 GCA_002914805.1 Parasponia andersonii
TACTCTGATAGATTAATTTTTTTGTATGTTTTTAACAATAAAATGATTGTAAAAAATAAAATGAGATACTCTGATAGATTAATTGCTAAGATGTGAATGTTTTAAAGTTTGAGGACTAAAATAGAATTTTAAAATAATTCGAGAATTAAAATTGAGACTTTGTAAGATAATAGTGATAGAATACCAAAATGAGTATTAAGTGGTAATAAAATGTATTAAGTGGTAACAAAATGGACAATTTGTCTATTCTTTTCGGCTTGGGAAGCCAACAAATTATTAATTTGTTTGTCACCGAATCGAATGGTAAGAAATGAACATTCTGTAGACAAAATATTTAAAGTTTTAACATATAATGACGATGTCATATTTTATTTGTAAAATTTAGCCAACGATGTGGCTATGTCATACTTTTTAGGTCAGCTGTCACGTTCTTATTAGGTCGTAAAAGCTTTATTTATTTATTTATAATGAGATAAACTTAAAATAGTCTGATATTGATAGCAACATAATTTTTACATTATCTTAAAGGGGGGAAAACTCATTACTTTGTACATTTTGGATGCCCAATCTTTCTGTGTAACTGACTTGTGGCAACTTTGTGATACACATGCCTGTATATTTATATGTAAAACGGGACCAGATCATTTCCATATACCACCTAAAGATGCCAATATATAAATGTCAATAATTTTGTTATAGGAAATAGGCTAATGCATAATAAATTGAAGTTGAAAATAATGACTATAGTATGTAAATTACCTACAAAGTTACGTTAATAACGTATGATATATAGTCATTACCAAAAAAAAAAAAAAAAGAAAGTATGATACATAGCACCTTCTTTTTTCAAACATTTGACATTTTGTCAGTCCACAAGCGCGATAGAAACATTTCCATTTAAAAGAAAAAAAGCGATAAAAGCAATATAGTAATGTTAGCTAGAGAGACTTACTTTTAGTATAAAAAAATTTGCACAAACTAATGCGACATAATTCTTAAGTATATATACATAACTACATCCGTACCTTAAAAAATTCATCCTGTTTTCTTTTGTTAAAAAATTGGTGTCTGTGACATTATTTTAAAGAATGATTTTCTTTTGTATAATATATTCCAAACAAATAAGACCTATTCCACAAAATATATATATATATATATACATATATTTACATTAAGGGATATTCAAATCTAAAAAGATCTAGGTGATCGATGAAATCAAGCAGGCGGAGTATTATCTTCATAAGGTAATTAACTAATCACTAGATTTCAACTTCACAACAATACCCGACAGAGCTTGGAATTTGGACATTTACGAGAGAATTATTGTCTTCACATGATTAGCGGTCTCTAAATTCTGGTGTGGATGCGTATTAAGAGACAAACTATGCCGACCATTATACTCTATGGAAAAAAGGTGAAAAACACCCATATATTAGCACAGTTGTGAGTTGCTTAGATCAAAACACACTTATGAATTTACTTCGGCCCAATTTGATTGGAATTAGTATCGTGATTTTGGTGCTGAATATTAATTCTTGAATTAGGTGTGGTCCGTGTGGACCATGTTATGATTATAATAAAGACATATATATTTGCTAGTGGACGTGTTATCAAAATTAAATCTAATTTTTTTCTTAACCTTCTTTTTTTAAAAAAAAATTCAAAATTATGTTGGTGGCATTATAGGAATATTCATTCACACAACTATTAATTAATGAATGCATGTGTCTTGCGGTTGAGAAATGAATAGTTTTACAGGATTAGGACACAGCCAAAAGAAGTAGGTATACATCTTTTATTTATTTATTTCTTTTGGAGTAAATATTATCTGAAAGTTTAATTATTGAATAATTCAGTAGTTACATCCTGTGCTTGAATAAGATGAATGGCAATATACAAATGGAGTAAATTATTGATCTCTTGACAACTATATTTAGACATAAAACTGAAAAAAGACCCCAAAAAAAATCAACTAAGACATTTTATTTATTTTCTCTTTCTTTCATTTGTAAACTGGATTCTATATTTATGGCTTCTTAATTGAGCTCCAGTTTTTGTATGGTTGGTCTATTTTGGATAGTTTAAGTTAAAACTTTGGAACGCCACTTCGAACAGATAGTTTTATTCTAATTATTAAAATTACAGGAAATTCTTAATCTGCTTTCATAGAATACAAAATTAAAGGATGGGTATAGAATAGAGAAAAAAAAAAACAAAAAAGTTTAGCAGTAACATATTAAACAAAAGGAGAGAAATAAATCAACTATACCGTTAAAATAGCTGCTAAAGACATATAATAATCAAATGAGATTAAATGAAGATAGAGATCTAATTATTATCTCAAATTTGTAATAATATGTATGCATGTGAATTGTTACCATTTAATTAGTGAATCACATTAATTTATTTATGCTAATTTCTAATATACTAACAAAAAAGTGGTAACTCACGTATTATATTTGTTGGTATTAAAAATTTAGGATAATAGTCTATTGTTGGGATACCTATATCATCCATAATCCTTTGGAGTCTAAAGCTAATTGTGAATTTTTGCTATTATAACCAGTGTCAATTAATATGTGCATATATAAGGGTACTAATCTAGTAGGTATTTTTTTTTACCTATATATAGACATTATTTTGCTTAATTAAAATTCATTATGCATATTTTTTTATAATAAAAAATATAGTAAAAAAATATTAAATAATGTGCATTTATTATCATTATTATTTTCTAACTATTTAAATTATGATAATCATTTGTTAATGATCCAACCTAAGAAAAATAGCTATACATAAGTAAAAAATAAAATAAAATACGTACTAGATTATGGTCCTGTAAGAATATACATACATAGAGTATTTCATGCTACATTCTACTTTAACGTGATCGTCATTCATCAATACCTCCGTTTTGAGACACTGATATTACAAAAATTCATATTCATGAGATAGAAAAAGCTTAAATATTTAATATGCTCACGATTATTATTTTTGTTTTTCCTATCTACCTTCAGAACAACTTGGTTTCGTAGTTATAGACTAATGATTAATTAATATTTATCCATTCTCTATGAAAGATTCTTAATCATGTGTGAGGCAAGGCCCTTTTAAATAACTATATAATAAAACATTCTATCGTAGTTATTTCGACGACGTCAAAGATTTTTTTTTTTCTTTTCGGGAGAGTGTATCGCGCATAATACGTAACATATTTAGTTTTTTTTATTTTGGAAAGAAAATTATACTCAGATCACGGTTTGAAATTAATTAATGTAGTTGAATGTCTAAAGAAAGCAAATAAAAAAAATTGCGAGTATAAAACGAAGCAATTATTTGCATAAACAATGATCAACAGACTCAAGTACAAGTCATATTGATGGTGAAAGTTTTAGTTACTAAACTAATTCAAATTGAAAAAAGACATGCAAGAATCAATGCAGTGATTTTTTCAAAGAGGAAATCCACTTAAAGTGATTTTTGTTAAGTTAAAACAACTAGTAGTCTCGAAAGATCGTCTAATTAATTTCTCATAAGAGATATTAAAAAAAAATTATGTAAATGATTTATTTTTTAAATAAGTTTAAATAAATGTCTATATTTTAAAAATTATAACAAAATGTCCACCTCTTAAGTTTCAGTTATAAATTATATAGCACCGTACATAATTAAGCGTCCATTATAAAATATGAACGTGCATAAGAAGTAAAAAAGTAAGGAAATATATTAAAAGTAGAAATCATGTTATATATTAAAGACTAAACAAGCTGAAAATGTAAAAAGATCTACAAAAGAATGTCTAAAGGAGCACTTTAATTATCAAATTACGGTTTAAGTTGATTTGGCAAATGGCTCTAGCACCCTCTACAATTTAGAACATAATAAAAATACATTTTTCTATGATATTATTTTAATATTTTGTATTTTGATACTTTGTTCAAATTGTCTCTTATGTTTTAGTTATTATCAACATTAATCTCCTTAGATTTAATATCTATTACAAATTTATACATTGATATCAATTTAGAATAGTTAATTTACTAAAATATCATTTAAAAAATTGAAAATAAACCATATAAAAACTAATCCGTGAATAATTTTATTAAATTATTTTGATAAATTAATTGTTTTAAATTGATGTAAATTTATAATAAATATTAAAATTAAAAATCAATGTTGATAATAACCAAAATATATAGTACAAACCGAACAAAATGTCAAAATATAAGGTATAAAACTGATATCGTTAAAATATACTAGTATAATTCTTAATATATATATATACACATAAATTCTTAATTAACATAAAATAGAATACAAATCACGATAATTTTTCCTTTTTCTATAACTTCTTTCTTGCAGAATTTCTACACGTTTATTTTCTGTCTTCTTCTCTCTTTTTTTTTTTGTTTTCTTTTTTTTTTTTTGTTAAAAAAAATCTGTACCACACGTTTATTTTCAAAGACAACTTTTTGTCGTACTTTGGAATTAAATTCAACCACTTGATTATGAGTTATGAGATCCATTAATAAAATCACATACTACATGCAGCACTGAATAGTAACCAATGTAGTAACTACCTCGGTTGTCCTTTTTGGTTGGATATGATAAATCTAATTGGGTTTTGAAAGATAATGGTTAGATGTGAATCATCTGAATTATGATCAAATCAATCCACGCTGGTTACCCCATAAATTAATGTTGTTTCTGCCGTTCATTAGTTCACCTTGGCATTTAACCTTTTTACAACATTAAACTACTTTCTTTCTATTTTTTTTTTTAAATACGAATCTAATAATTGATTTTCTGAATGTGGGTTTGCATTATTACTAAATTCCATAAAGAATAATAATAATACATATATATATATATATAAATATCTATGCCACGTGTCGCTTTGCTCCACTATTGTTCCCTATAAATACCATCCATCTCTCCCATTATTCATCATCACTACTACCTATAATTATTTTTCTCTCTAGTCTTAACAAACTTTCTTTAATTACATCCAAAAATGTTTGGAGGTTTGGCCGGCAAAGTGGTGGACACAATCACTGGTAACAATGGGAAAAAGATAAAAGGGTCGGTGGTGTTGACGAAGAAGAACGTGTTGGACTTCAACGCCATAGGCTCCTCCGTTATTGATCGAGTCGGTGACTTCTTGGGCAATGGAATTTCTCTCCAGCTCGTTAGTTCTGATCACGGTGATGCTGGTATATATGTAATTATTATCTTACTCTAACTTGAATATTTGGACCATATAATATAAGTATATACATATATGGCTCTAGTACTATACTATACCTATATTGATTTGATTTTCAAAGAAAGAAGGTGACCATGAACAAACTTTATGCCGAATCGGATCGAAATCCACGACTCAGTTCAAAAGGTTAATGGTGAACTTTTAAAATAGTGTACATACACCATAGTAAGAAGTTGGTGACCGTCATAAACAAGTTATAATATATGGATTGTGTATACCACACAGCTACTAAGCGAGAAAAATGAGACATAGCTCTAAGAAGTTGTGTCTTCTTAATAAAACAGCTCACTGAAACACTATTGACTATTGAGCACACTGTCTTTTTGTATGAAAATTAGCTCGTTTTAGTCCTCAGTACTTGTCTTTTCGTTTGTTGGAAAAATCAACTTTAGTTTTCTTTTATATATGTTATCTTGTTAAATTTTGGTTGTATAATTATTGATGCTGGACAGTTGAAGCTGGAGATTTCGATCTTTGTGGAAATGGAAAAGTATAAATAATAAAAAAAGGTGTTAAAATAATTCAAAGTAACGGGCATTAATATCTGTTACTGACAATATCGATATATATTTTTTTAAACCTTGCTTTTATTATCCGAGGTAATTAGGAGGTTGAGTAGCAGTTTCTGGACTTCAATTTTAAGTTCTATCACTGTAATACTTCAATTATTTAGTTTATTACAGCTTTTACTACAAACTTCGGAACTTGCTCATTATTTGTTTTTAATAACTAACTTTTTTTAGGGGATTTTTAATAACTAACTGAGATTTGAAAACATAGTAGAATTAATTTTGGTCAAAACTATTGTAGTAATTCAAACTATATTTAATTAACCACTGTTTGATAAAATTAAAATTTTTAACCACTATTTATAAAAGTTCCGCTCCTCTCTATCCCATACCCCCCCAAAAAAAGAGAATTTGTTAACAGTGTATTCTAATTGTTTAATTTATTAACAATAAAAACGTCCAAATCTCTCCGTAATTTTTTACTAACTGGTTGAGTATTAAAACAAAACATGGTTAATTACGACAAAACCTGTCATATTCCGAAATATATTTTGTTAATTGCTATTCAATAAATTAATTTTAAAACTTGGCAAAAAAGAGTAAAAGGCTTGCTCATTCCAGTTGTTTGGGCCTCATAAATGGGCTTGTGTAATTATTGGTTGCAGTGCAAGGATCGAAGGGGAAGGTGGGAAAAGTAGCACACTTAGAGAACTGGCTTACTGCTCTCCCTCAACTCACACCGGGTGAGTCAGTGTACGGAGTCACCTTCGACTGGGACGAATCGATCGGAGTCCCAGGGGCGTTGATCATCAAGAACAATCACGTCGCGGAGTTCTTTCTCAAGACCATTACGCTTGAAGATGTTCCTGGTGAAGGCCTCATCCGCTTCGTTTGCAACTCTTGGGTCTACCCAGCAAGCAAATTCAAGTACGATCGCGTTTTCTTCAGGAACAAGGTAATGGGTTATTTTTATTTTGATGATATGAAGTTGGGTTAATTCGAAATAGTTGATAATTCATGAACCCAATTGAAAATTGTTTGATTATTTCATTGATTCATTGGCGGGGAAGCTTGGTTTTGGTTTTTTATGAGAGCCCTCCAAATGGTTGTTTAGATTACGGAATGAAAAATCGAATCAATATATTCTGGTTTTATAAAGTTGGTGGGGGTTTATTTTTGTAGTCATATCTTCCAAGTGAAACACCAGCACCACTCCGCAAGTATAGAGAAGAAGAGCTTGGGAACTTGAGAGGAAATGGAAAGGGAGAGCGCCAGGAGTGGGACAGAGTCTATGACTATGATGTGTACAACGATTTGGGTGAACCTGATAAGGGTTCAGACAAAGTTCGTCAAATCCTTGGAGGGTCTAGTGAGTTCCCTTACCCTCGTAGAGGAAGAACTGGCAGACCACCCAGCAAGACAGGTTAGACATTTGTATATGTTGTTTCTGTCAAATTTCAAGTATCTCTCTCTCTCTCTCTCTTTCAATTGTTGGTGGCGATGGCTTGGAGACTTGGGATTTCGGTTGTTGTTCTTGACGCTAATTTTTTTCTCATACAACTCTCTAACAGATCCTAACGTCGAGAGCAGGCTGAAACTGGTGAATATTTGGAAACCTCTGGATCCTATTGAGGCTTTAGACATATACGTTCCACGAGATGAACGATTTGGTCACTTGAAGATGTCGGACTTCCTTGCGTACGGACTGAAGTCTTTATCTCAATCCATCAAACCTGCTCTGGAACACTATTTTGATCAAACCCGGAACGAGTTTGACAACTTCAAAGAAGTAGATGACTTGTACGAAGGTGGATTTAAGCTACCAACGGCAGTACTTGACACTATTAGGAAAGCTGTCCCTTTTGAGATGCTCAAGGAAGTTTTCCGAACTGACGGTGAACAATTCCTTAAGTTCCCTAAGCCTCTCGTGATTAAAGGTATTGCACATATCTGTGAGGTGTAACCAATCTTTTCTCGAGATGATTTTTGTATTATCCTACAACCATGAGATTGCAAATGGTAATTTAGTAGCTATTTTATGTCATCATCTAATTGCGGTGTCTCAATGTTTTGGAGCAGAGGATAAGTCTGCATGGAGGACTGATGCAGAATTTGGAAGAGAAACAATTGCTGGGGTGAACCCTGTAGTCATTCGTCGGCTTGAAGTAATTTTCTTATTTCATACTGAATTTATTAGCAACCATTATGATGGACTAAGTACAGCCGAATGCAGGTTTTTATTTTCCTAATTGATCATAATCTGGTGTAATTTTGATTACAGGAATTCCCACCGGCAAGCAAGCTAGACCGTAGAGTGTATGGTGATCAAACTAGTAAAATTACGGAAGACCACATTCAGAATAACTTGGATGGGCTAGGTGTATATGAGGTACTTTCCTGTCATGATTTTTCATAGAAGAGCTCAAATGTAGCCTGCAGTTATAATTAACTCATTTATTTTTACCACAATTGACTAATGCAATATTGATGTTATATGGCTGAATAGGCACTCTATAACAACAAGTTATTTATATTGGATCACCATGATTCATTTATTCCATACCTGAGGAAGATAAACACAACTTCTACGAAGACTTATGCCAGCCGGACTCTCCTTTTCCTGAAAAATGACGGCACTTTGAAGCCAGTGGCTATCGAATTAAGCTTACCACATCCAGATGGTGATGAGCATGGTGCAGTTAGCAAAGTATATACCCCAGCTGAAGAAGGTGTTGAAGGTACCATTTGGCAACTGGCTAAAGCTTATGCTGCTGTAAATGATTCTGGCTACCATCAGCTCATTAGTCACTGGTATGACTCTGTTGAAGAAACTAGATTACATAAGTCTGGTTTTGATTTGCAATATGTTTTTAAGATTTTTAATTTTGGTTTGTTTATAGGTTGAATACACATGCCGTGATTGAGCCATTTGTGATAGCAACCAACAGGCAGCTAAGTGCTCTCCACCCAATCCACAAACTCTTGCAGCCCCACTACCGTGACACTATGAACATAAATGCACTTGCCAGGCAAACTCTCATTAATGCCGGGGGCATTCTGGAGTCGACTGTTTTTCCAGGAAAGTATGCTTTAGAGTTGTCTGCAGTAGTCTATAAGAACTGGGTTTTTCCTGAGCAAGCACTCCCAGCAGATCTCCTTAAGAGGTAAGTCTAGCAAGCATAGGTCATAGCTAAAATCATGTTTTATGACTTGTTATAAAAGCTAAAGTTAAAGTGAGAACCGTAGAAATGCACATCCAGTAGAGAAACCAGCGTTAAAATTTCTCAGAGGGACAAAATAGCAGAGGATTAATTTGGGTGTCAAACTTCAGAAAATGTTTTCTTAAAATGGAAGCGTTGTAGTTATGCTGACGTACCATTCTTTGGCTCTGTGTAGAGGATTGGCAGTCAAGGATCCCAGTGCTCCACATGGGCTTCGCCTACTAATAGAGGACTACCCATATGCTGTTGATGGGCTAGAGATCTGGTCTGCCATCAGATCATGGGTTGAAGAATACTGCTCTTATTACTACAAGACTGATGACGTTGTCCAGAAAGACACTGAACTTCAGGCATGGTGGAAGGAACTTAGAGAAGTGGGTCATGGTGACAAGAAAGATGAGCCCTGGTGGCCCAAATTGCAATCCCGAGAGGAACTAGTAGAATCATGCACCATAATCATATGGATTTCTTCTGCCCTCCATGCAGCGGTCAACTTTGGACAGTACCCCTATGCCGGGTACCTTCCAAACCGTCCCACAGTAAGCCGTCGGTTTATGCCTGAAAATGGCACTCCAGAATATGAGCAGCTTAAGTCTGACCCTGAAAAGGGGTTCTTGTTGACTATAACTTCGGAATTTCAGACCCTTATTGGGGTTTCCCTCATTGAGATTCTGTCCAGGCATGCTTCTGATGAGGTCTATCTTGGTCAGAGAGACACTCCTGACTGGACAGCAGAATCTGATCCATTGCAAGCTTTTGAGAGGTTTGGAAGAAAACTCTCTCAAATTGAGGACAAAATTGTGAGCAGGAACAAGGATACAAGTCTGAAGAACCGAGCTGGGCCAGTCAACTTCCCGTACACTTTGCTCCATCCTACCAGCGAAGAAGGACTTACCGCCAAGGGAATTCCCAACAGCATCTCAATCTAGAGTTTGTCTCTCTGCGGTGGTGCTAATCGACAGCCTTTGTACCTTCCGTTTCCTTCCTCTCCCAGAAATTGTGTTTCGGAGTGTCCTGGTTTGGGTGAGTTTGTATGTACACTCAACTTACTATGTACACTCAACTTACTTCTCCACTTGGGCTGGAGTAATAAGTGCTTGTGTAAGTACAAAGGCCTCGAGCTTTTGTATCACTAGATTTGCTTGTACTGAGCATAACGGTTAATGATGTAAGAAACCCCAATTAAATAAAAGTATTTGAAGCGTAATATCCTTTAAAATGGACACAACCTGAAAATATTCTGCACTCACCTACAACAGGTGATAGCTATATTTAGTTTGTACATTCTCAACTTTCCTACGTGCTCAATTTCACAGATTCATCAGAGTCTAATTTGTTTTTACCCTCACAATTGGATGAGAATGGTCAGCAACCACGGAAGACTTGCAATAAATCGTTTTTTTATTTCTAAGCTACCATGCCATTATATACACGATTTGCCTTATTAACTGTTGTGCGGTCTAAAATCCTAAGGTCGCATAAGGATTATATGCGATCTCCTCCGTGAAGACTATATGCGACCTCCTCCGTGATGGTTATATGCGACCTCTTCCACAGGTTTTGTGTGACCTTCTCCGTGCAATTTGCCTTGACAAACAGGAAACCTATAAGAAGAGGGAAACACGCAAATGCTATAAAGGAAACCTACAAGAAGAGGAAAACAAGTAAATGCTATGGAAGAAACTTACAAGGAAAGGGAAACTGAAGACTCCTATTTGTGATTAACTAGTTATCCGTTTTGAATAGTTATCCAATTATATTGTTATTTAATTTATGTTAC
>JXTB01000018.1:400061-410611 GCA_002914805.1 Parasponia andersonii
AGATTGAAGTTTTCAAGAATGAAAGAAATAAGAGAAGACACTGACCTTTCTTCAATAGAGGGAGTTGAGTCGATTCGAAACTGTCGGAGAAGCAGTAGTGGTTGGAGCGACCTGGGAGATAGAACGGCGCTAGGGTTCTGAGGATTTCTGAAGTTTTCAGAGAGAAACAGTAAAATGAAATAGGAACAGATGGTTTCTGGTATTTATAACCTAAAGTACCGTTAGATCGCAGCCGTAGGTCAGAGGATTTGAATTTTAAATCTGAAGGCTAAGGATTACGCGGGATTTGAATCTATCCGAAAAGTTAGGATTGTTTAAAATTTGAAAAGATTTGGTGACGGTTGGCATCAATCAGGCTTCCTCGAATTTCGCTCTTAGCTACACGTGCTCCGTTCTGACATAGATACGCGTGATCTTGAGAGATGAGATTTGGAATCTGACGGATCTTCAATTACTCAAACCACAAGTTTTAAGTTATGACATCACAAGATCGCACGGTGATTGGAAGCTCCATTTCGTCCTAAAGAACTAATGGAGCTGGGAGGCAATTGTTGTGCGGTCTAAAATCCTAAGGTCGCATAAGGATTATATACGATCTCCTCCGTGAAGGCTATATGCGACCTCCTCCGTGATGGTTATATGCGACCTCTTCCACAGGTTTTGTGCGACCTTCTCCGTGCAGTTTGCCTTGACAAACAGAAAACCTATAAGAAGAGGGAAACACGCAAATGCTATAAAGGAAACCTACAAGAAGAGGAAAACAAGTAAATGCTATGGAAGAAACCTACAAGGAAAGGGAAACTGAAGACTCCTATTTGTGATTAACTAGTTATCCGTTTTGAATAGTTATCCAATTATATTGTTATTTAATTTATGTTACCCAATTGTATAGTTACCCGTTTATGCAATTAGAATCCTAGAGACATAAGGAACCTAGGGACATAAGGTTACTATTATCTATATAAAGGGGACTCTATGTTCCGAAGAAACACACCAAGTTCTGGGCAGATACAAGTCACAGAGAGTAGAAGTCAGAGCAAATACAAGCTTAGAGTATTCCAAACTTTGGGTGGTCTAAGTCTTTAGTATTCTTCAACAGCTTTTCAGTCTTTCCGATTTCCAAACGAGATTGTAACCTTGAGTGTTCATTATTATAGTGAGAAAACAATGGACGTAGGCTCATCTTTTTTGGGACTGAACCACTATAAATCCCTCTCTCCTTATTTGCTTTGATTACTACTTCAATTCACACAAGCCACATCTCTTGATTATTTATAAATTTATTGTTGATAAAACCTCCATTAACATTAACTTTAACTTTAACAGAAGATACGATGGTGTCATTTTTTAAAAGGGGAAAAAAAAAAAACCTGCATGATGGTGTAGAGTTGGTCATATTGTTTCATAATTTAACATTATTTTTTCCCTCTTCTTGTTGGGGAAACTGCAAGTTACATTTAAATATCAAGAGAAACTAATGTACCCACTTGCACGAGTAAAGCATCCAAAATAAAGTAAAAATAAGGAAAAGTCGCATTGCCATGTAGTATATCGTCTCTATTTAGTACTTTTCTTTTTTTTTTTTTTGAAAGGATAGTAATATTCATTACATCTATACAACAACAGTAAATCAGTTTATAAAAACTATTTTTTTGAAAAACTAATTAGTTTTTTTTATGTTGAGATAGTAATTGCCCTATTGATCATAATGTTTGTTCGTTAATAATTTGCTAATTAATTATTTATGCGAAACAAATAATTATGATAAAGAAGTTTTTTTTCTTTTTTATTTCTTTTCTTTTCAAAAAAAGCAAATGAACTTTAAAGGAAAGAGTCACTAAAGACATAAGATGTAAATACATAATATGTGCCTGTCGAATCAAGACTCTAAATATTAGTAAGAATCTTATAAATGCTACATGTTAATATGTCATATTTTTTTTACTAAACATTTGTCTTTGACAAAAATTTAAAAAGAAACGATGTTATAAGACATCTTTAGAACACATAAATAAAAATGTGAAGACTACTTGAAAAATTTGAAAATAAAAAAGAATTTTTGGCGCAATTGGTCCCTTAACTATTGTTCTTGTAACAATTTGATCCTTATAGTTTCAATTTTGGCAAATCAATCCCTAAAATTTCTCTTTTGTAGCAATCCATATTAAACTGAAAACGCTATTAAATCAGAGACGGAATTAGCATGTGAAGATCACGTGGGGTGAAGGGGAAAAATAACTACTATAATACTTAGAGGAAGAAGAAAAAGGGCACTTGAAGCCATTCTCACGGTTATGCACTTGTAGATTTCGGGAAAATTTTGGGGATAGTTGGTGGGATAGAGAGATTCGTACTGTTATTTTAATAGAAAATTTTTTTTATTCATTTTTCTGTTTGAACATTTTTCAAATTCTCCGTTAACGACGAAAGTGCACGATTAACATATATAATCTACTTGATAGTGGTTGTAGCTTTTTTATGGTGAAAAAAAATATATATTCTGAATTCAAAAACCCAATCACGAAATTACAAACAAATCTTGAAAAAATTAAAATCAATAACAACATACAACATTAACTTATTATTATTTTTTTTAAATATCCAATAACAACAATCAATGTAAGGTCAATATTAAGACAAAAAAATCCAAATTCCTAATATCAATGTGAACCTAATTTCCTAACAGTAACTAATAAAAAATAAACCTAAAATTCAACTTACCATTATTAGGGTCTTTTTCAAGATTTTCACCAAGAACCATTATTGCTTTACCTAATTTTCACCGTAGTCCTCAAACTTTCTAATGGTGTCTGCATTTCGGAATCCTAAAAACCCTAATTGTCATCCAAATGAGAGTTATTTTCTCTTTAATTTAATACAAAGTTAATGAAGTACCGTAATTACCTCTCATAATTATCTGTCAGGAGCCTATTTACTCAGCACGTGCCCATGCCATTTCTAATTTAATGCCAATGTTCAATTTGATCCATGCCATCTCTAATTTAATGCCAATGTTCAATTTGATATGAATTGCTAAAAAGAGAAATTTAAAGATTGATTTACCAACATTGAAATCACAGGGACCAAATAGTTTGTAGAATATGATTACTACGCTGGCCTCCGGAGCTTTCATTATCATTAACAATGTATACCATGAGTTCTTCCAAGTATTAATTTATTTAGTGTGACGGAGGTGTGGGACCGTTCCCAAATTATGCACCACGTGGACGATTAAGTGGCAAAACAGGTCACAAACGGGGCCCACCGTCCGACAGGTGTCGAGAGTGATTAGCTAAGGGCTACGCGGGTAACACGTGATTTCACAATCAGCCGTTGGGCCGTCCGAGGTTAGGACCAAGCCCATCACAGACCCTAGACAGACTCGGCCGAGTCCGACCCTTACCTCGACAGCTGAGGGGGTTGGAAGCCCTAAGGGTCTTCCACCAAAATACGACGGAAAGCAACTCACAACTCCAGACCCAGACAGAACATTTAATGCGATCTTGGGTAAGCGTGCGCAGGGGGGCAAGCCATCCTGACAGAACGGCGATTTGACTAAATCTCATCCATGATAGATTCGAGCCATAGGAGGTGGCAGAAACCAGGCTACAGCGATACAGAAGTGATCACAGTAATCTCGACCCGTGACCTCTGGGAAACATTTTGAGGAAAAAGGTAATCAGTCCTGAGATTGAGACCCGAGTGGTTTACAATCTCAGGATTACATATATATGAGCCATGCGTTCTTGAGAGTGGTATGTACGCTTACAAGAAAAAAGTGTTATGAGCAAGAAACAAACATATACTTATATAGAACTAATTCCTTGCTACCCTGAATCAAAGATAGGCCACTGACTTAAGCATCGGAGAGTCTTTGCAGGTAGTCACCTCCGCCTCTTTGACTCTACCTGGAGTTCAGGGCACTTTTAGGACAGCGAGGACATGTGGACAGTTGGAGAGTACAGCATCAGCGGTTCAGAGACACGTGGATGGCTGGTGAGAAACCGCTCCAACAGTTTGGTGCTGTCTATGGGAACAAACGGTTGAGCGTGAGAAAAAAAGTGGAAAACTCATGATTGTGCTCTCCACGAACAAAAGGCCATACAACGTCGGATGGCACCCTCGAGGATGACAACCAGGAGCACACGTCCCGATGCCGAAGGGAGCCCCCGAGAAGCATGACCAGACCTGGAGCAGAAGCTGGATCAGATGCTCGCCGCCCTGACGGAAGCGAACTAGAAGGCAGAGATGGCCCACGAGGCCGTACTGATTTTAAGGGACGAAGTCGCAGAGGTATGCAGAGATAATGCCCACCTCGAAGGGTTGCTGGCGAGTGAAGACAAAAGCCAGCGGGGAGAAAATTTTGACGAAGAAGTCTAACAAGAATTTGGAAGCCAACCGTGAGAACAAGTTCCTGCCCCATCAGGATCGCGGATGCAGGGGGCGCGGCAAAGCCAGTCGAGACCCCTCCAGGCCAAGGGGCCGATGGGCAGAAGACCCCATGGAAGCCCAGGAGGTACGCCTCCCGACTGGAAGAAAGAGATGATGGCAGAGTTAGGTAAGAGACTCGGAGCCCATCAGAGCCAGACTACCGACGATCTGGCAGAGCAAATGGTGCGAGGGATCAACCGGATGGCTTTCGCTGACTGGATCCAGATGGAGCCTAGGCTGAGGGACTTCACGATCCCGACTTTCAAGCCATTCGAAGGGAAAACTGACCCCCTCGATCACATATACCATTTCCAACGGAAGATGGCCTTGGAAACCAGGGACGAAGTCGTACCTGTAAAGTCTTCTTTACAACTCTGGCGGGACCAGCCCTGCTATGGTTTAGACAGCTCCCGGAAAAATCCATAAACGGGTTCGAAGATTCTGCAAACTTTTCCTAAAGCAGTACGCAGGTGTCCGGAGACAGCAAAAAATCATGCGAGACCTTGACTGGTTAGAGCAGGCTGCAGATGAGTCTCCACGAGATTACCTGTCCCGTTTCCTCGAGGTAATATCCCTAGTCCATAATGCAGACTCGGTCCAAGCTGCAGGATCATTCGTCAGGAGCCTGTAGCCAGGATCAATGCTGTCGGACCACCTCCTTTTGAATCTCTTGTACGATATGGCAGACGTCCAGGCGAAGTCAGAAGGGGTATTCAGGGTACTGGAAAGCCACCAGAAGGCGTTCAAGAACTCCGCCGCGATAACAACGACGCCGGCATAACCCCCGGCCCCACAAGGGGTAAAGAGGCCCTCGTTAGACTAAGGGGCGACTCCGAAACAGGAAGCCCCCATTTGAAGTAGTCAGAAAGATGGCAAGAGGAGGAAGACATCCCGCGACCCTCTGCCAAACTATGAGCTCAACATGCCAATCGACGTGATCTACCTCCAAAGCAAGGATATGGGCATTTTCAAAGACCCGCCCAAATCTGGCGTCCCTGAGCATATGAAGAACAGGAATAGGTATTGCCAGTTTCACAAAGACTTCGGGCACGACACCGTCCACTGCCGCAACCTCTACACACAGGTCATGATGGCGAACCATGCCGGCAGGTTGAAACAATATGTGAAAACCGGTGGAACCTAGCCGCTGGAAGACATCACCAGGCCTAAAAAAGGGAAGCAGACCCAAGCCTTTGGGTCAGGAGAGCAGACTCTGAGGATAGTGCCGACCATCGTGAGCAGGCCAGAGCTGACCCAGGAGCAAGAAGAGAAGGAAAAAAGCCTCAAAAGAGCTGAAAGAGGAGTAAAGCACCTGAGAGGAATGGGCCATTCTGTCAACCATTTGATGTCGGGAGAGAGTTGCACCTCTGCAGCTCCCATCATTTTCACCTAGCAAGATTTAACAACGGTGCGCCTGCTTCACGATGACCCTTTGGAGATTAAACTGTAGAATGGCTCCGCATTGATCAGAAGGGTCTTGGTCGACAGTGGAAGTAGCGTCGATATCCTGTTCCTTAACACATTTGAAAATATGGACTTGGATTGAAGCGCACTCAGGCCAACCTATCAACCGCTGTTCGTTTTCGATAGCACTAAGGTCTGCCCCTTGGGCGTCGTGACCCTGAACGTCTACGCTGCTAAGAGATGCTTGGACGTGGACTTTGTCGTTATTGACTGCCAATCCTCCTTCAACGTCATCATGGGAAGGGGATGGATCCACGCCATACATGGAGTCGCTTCCATCCTCCACCAGGTCTTAAGATATCTATCAAAGGACGGTACCTATACGATAGACATCAAAGGAGACCAGGCCTCCGCAAGGAAGTGCTTTTCAACCGTCCTAAGAGGAGCCGACGTGAATGCAAGCGCCGCGACCGGAGACGAATAGCAATTAAAGAACCGCCTGCCAGCGTACATGAGGTGAGTCGAAGAGGAGTCTAACAGTCCGGAATCCATGATCGAAGAGCTGGTAGCAGTCCCTTTGAAAGAGGCAGAGCCGGCGAGGGTGGTTCTAATCGGAGCCTTATTACCCGAGGAGCAAAGGAACGAAATGTTGGGATTCCTGAAGTAGAACGAGGACGTCTTCGCGTGGTCTCACGATGACATGCCCGGGATAGACCCCGCACACACCTGCCATCGGCTGAATATAGATCCTAACTTCCCTTCAGTCAGTCAGAAACCCCGAAAGTTCGCACCAGAGAAAAACAGGGTGATCAACAAGGAGGTAGAGAAGCTACTAGAGAACAGTCTGATAAGGGAATGCATGTATCCGCAGTGGGTCTCCAACCCGGTAGTGGTAAAAAAGAAAAACGGTGACGACTGTATTTGCATAGACTTCACCAACCTTAATAAGGCCTGCTCGAAGGATAGCTTCCCCCTGCCAAGAATCAACCAAATGGTAGATGCGACGGCGGGATTCAATAGAATGAGCTTTTTGGATGCCTACTCTGGGTACAACTAGATTCCCTTGTACGCGGAAGACTAGATCCACACGGCTTTTATCATAGAACGTGGTCTGTACTGCTACAGGCGTATGCCATTTGGCTTGAAGAATGCATGGGCAACCTACCAAAGGTTCATGAATAAAATATTCGACAGGCTACTAGGGAAGACTATGGAGGTCTATATAGACGACATGGTCGTGAAGAGCAGAGAAGATTCAGACCATCTAGGACACTTAGAAGAATGTTTTCAGATTCTGAGGCAATATCAGATGCGTCTGAATCCCAAGAAATATACATTTCTGGTCAATTCCTAGGGCATATCGTGAGCAGGAGGGGTATTGAGGCAAACCCGACCCAGCTGACCTCGATCACAAATGTACAGAGACCCTTGACCATTCGGGAGGTCCAACGCCTGGCTGGGAAGATAGCCGCTCTCAGCCGATTCGTTTCCAAGATGTTCGACCGATGCAAACCTTTCTTCCAATGTTTGAAGAAAAGCTCTACTATCCTTTGGGGGGAGGAACAGGACAGGGCACTGACAGATCTCAAACTGTATTTAAGTCGCCCCCTATCTTGGCTTCTCCAACAGAGGGAGAGCGCCTGTACGCCTATTTAGCAGTGTCCGAAGTAGCGATCAGCGTCGTACTGTTCATCGAGGAAAACGGCAAATAGAAACCGGTGTTTTATATAAGCTGCATGCTCCTGGATGCCGAGACGCGATATAGTGTGGCAGAAAAGCTAGTCCTCGCTCTGGTCAACGCTAAAAGGAAACTCCGGCAGTACTTTGAGGCACACTCGATCACTGTGTATACGGATTTCCCCATCCGCCAAATTTTGGCCAAGCTAGACCTGTCGGAACGACTGACCAAGTGGGCCATCAAGCTGGGAATATACGATATCGAGTATCGGCCTCGAGCGGTGAAGAAAGGACAGGTTATGGTGGATTTTTTGGTGGAAATCGAATCCTTCGGTGAGCAGCACGACCCGTTTCAGATGTCTCAACTTCGCCCCCTTTCAGCCTGGATGCTCTATACCGACGGATCCACGAATGCCTCAGGGTCAGGTATCAGGATAGTCCTGCAGACCCCAATGGGTCTCAGAGTTGAGAAGGCGTTGAGGCTCAACTTCCAGGCGACTAACAATGAGGCGGAATACGAGGCATTGCTGCAAGGCCTTGAGCTGGCACTGCACTTCGGAGTGGAGAAAATCGCAATAAAGACCGACTCGCAGTTGATCGCGGGTCAGGTCAGGGGAAACTTCGAGGTAAAAGAACCAAGGTGGCACAGGTACTTCTCCAAGGTAATGGGGACAAAAGCTCGTTTTGATAATTTCAATATCCAACTGATCCCCAGGGAGATGAATCAGAGGGTCGATGAGCTAGCTAAGAGTGCATCAATCGGGGGTACAGCTGGAAGCATAGAAGTTCTCCTAGAAGGCGGGAGCATGGAGGACCCCCCGCAGACCCTTGCGCACCATGTGTTCATAACCGGAACTGCTGACGAAGGGTGGATGAAACCCATCACCCAGTATTTGACGTTGGGGAACTTACCCACGGACCCCCGAGAAGCAAGGTCGGTTAGGTTGAAGGCTGCCAGGTACTCGATGGTAGGGGAACGACTATACAGGAGATCGATAATGGGCTCGATGATGCGGTGTATAGGTCCCGTCGAAGCGCAAAAGCTAATGGAGGAAATCCACGAGGGAGTATGCGGCAACCACGCTGACGGACGCAGCTTCACCTACAAGGCTCTAACGGCTGGGTACTTTTGGCCATACATAATGACAGAGGCAGCCTGATTCGTCAAGAAATGTGATAAGTACCAGAGGTTCACCCCAATGAAATGCCAGCCCACAGAGGTACTTCATTCGAATATAACCCCCTGGCCGTTTGCCAAATGGAGTCTGGACATCATCGAAGAGCTCCCCAGAAGTCCAGGGTGAAGGAGGTACATCCTGTTGGCCACGGATTACTTCACCAAATGGGTAGAAGCTGAAGCCTACGCGACCGTTAGCAAGATAGACACGATTAACTTCATCTGGAAGAACATAATCTGTCGGTTCGGGATTCCGAAAGAAATACACGCCGATCATGGTACACAGTTCCAAAATGCTAAGGTCAAGGAGCTATGCGAGCTGTATGATATAAGACTCAGTTTCTCTTCCGTGAACTACCCTCAGGGGAACAGTCAAACGGATGCAACAAACAAAGCCATATTCAGCAATATCAAAAAGAACTTGCAGGAAGCTAAAGGCAAATGGTTAGAAGAGTTGTTGGCCATTGTATGGGCTCATCGAACCATAGAGCGGAGGTCAACTGCAAGAACACCATTCACCATGGTCTACGGCTCAGAGGCTATGATCCCGATTGAAGTCGGCCTCCCGACTCTCTGTTCTGAAGTGGTTAGAGATCCTCCCTTAAACGAAGGCTAGCTAAGCCGCAACATATACCTCCTAGAGGAAACGAGAGACATGGCCTTGGTCCACCTGGTTTCGTACCACCAGCAGACTAGATCCTATTACGCAAAAAAGGTTAGTGCTCGATAATTTAATGCTGGGGATTGGGTCCTGAAAGTTAGAACAAGGAATTCCTCGAAACTGGACTCCAATTGGATCGGACTCTATGAGGTGATCAAAGCACTCGACAATAATGCGTATGTCCTGAAAGAGCTCAAGACCGGGAAAAACTTGCCGAACACGTGGAATGCTCAGCACTTGAAAAAGTATCACGTGTAGAACACATGCATAAGATGTAAGACCATGTGAATGCTTGTATTATTGAAAAGCTTAAATCTAAAACAGGTCAAGTTCCTTTTTTGCCCCATGGATTCATCTTTTAGGTTGCTATGAAAAAAGGGGTCTGCCCACAGAGGCAGACCCCACATACTATTCACACGTAAGACCCATGTGAACGCTTATATTATTAAAAAGCTCAATTTCGAAATAGGTCAAGCCTTCTGCCATACGAAAAAGGGTCTGCCCACAGTGGCAGTCCCGGCGTTTTATTTGCACAGGCAAAAGATCACATCAATCTGCTACGGAAGAGGGTCTGCCCACAGTGGCAGACCCAACGTTTTATTTGCGCAGGCAAAAAATCATACCGGGTTGCCACGGAAAAGGGTCTTCCACAGTTGTAGACTATACGCACTACTCGCGCAATCAATGATCGTACTATGGGAGTCACGTCGCTCGTCGACGACCCGAGAAAACGTACGAAGAAGAAATAACTGCACAACAAAATCTTGCCAGCAGACCTCAAAAATGCTCGTACTATGGGAGTCACGTCACTCGTCGACGACCCGAGAAAACGTACGAAGAGGAAATAGCTACGCAACAAATCTTCCCAGCAGACCTCCAAAACACTCGTAATATAGGAGTCACATCGCTCGTCGATGACCCGAGAAAATGTACGAAGAGGAAATAGCTGCGCAACAAAATCTTGCCAGTAGACCTCAAAAACGCTCATACTATAGGAGTCACATCGCTCGTCGACGATCCGAGAAAACGTACGAAGAGGAAATAGCTGTGCAACAAAATCTTGCCAGCAGACCTCAAAAACGCTCGTACTATGGGAGTCACATCATTCTTCGACGACCCGAAAAAACATATGAAGAGGAAATAGTTGTGCAACAAAATCTTGCCAGCATACCTAAAAAACGCTCGTACTATGGGAGTCAC